>JACEVL010000043.1:0-65000 GCA_020284085.1 Aporrectodea caliginosa
CTATCCAAATTCTAAGTGGCTGTCTGTTTGTTTGTCTGTTTGTATGCCTGCCTGTCTCTCTGTCTGTCTGTATTTATATACCTATTTAAATACGTGTGTGTATACATATAGTTCGGCTTTTTGGCATTAACACAATACGGGTCTATTGTCAATTATTCATGTGAGAAAGTTAATGGTGCATTTCGAGTATGCTATGAATTTCAATAACTCATATATGTTTATTTCTTTTGTGCATACTATGCATGATGGGCGTATTTAGAGGGTGGTTGCGCGGGTTCAACCCACCACCCCCCCCCCCAAAAAAAAGTTTCCTAAAAACATTTACATGCTTTTACATGCGAACTACCAAAAAACCTCAATTTTTGCGATCATCTCCAATGGAAACCCCCGAAATCTTAAACCCTCCGAAATTTTTTCATGGCTACGCAGCTGTTTATTTGTAAAGAGAAACATTCTCGTCATACAGAACCAAGAACTTAATAATCATTATTATAATCGGATTTCAAAATCCCTATAGAGGGAAACCTCATTTGGAAAGCAGGGACTAGAGATAAAGAAGATCGTGCAAGAAGATGATGTAATTCGATAACTAAGCTAAAAAGGACCAATATCTAGGCCAAGGTTAGGAGAATGAACAGGAGAAGGAGGAACAGGAGAAAGGGATCAGAAGAATGACGAACGGAAGATGAGGAGGAGGAAGAGGAGGACGAAGAGGAGAGAGTGGAGGAAGCAGAGGCGGGTGGCAGGATGTAAATAATGTAGACGAGAGGAAGAAGAGCAGCCGTTGAATGCGTAGGAGATGCAGGAAACGAGGTGGAGGGGAAGGGGGCAGATAGGATGCATTTTCTGTCTTTGATTCGACACAGCCATTGGCACTCCTCAGAAGCGCACTTCCAAAAACGACTCTTCACACCAGATGAGTACAAAACTCCGGTGTTCTCTGATTTCGGACGATGGTCCGATGGTGTTGCTCTTCGACGGGGAGCCAAAGGAGGCCAAAGGGCAGACGGCAGCCACGCTCACAGGTCGTTAACACCCCGTCCATTACACTCGTTGACGCATAAGCGCATCCCCCTAATAAAACCCAGGTTGAGTTGTTCGTCTCTCTCTTTCTCCGTCCTTCCATCCGCCTGTCTCCTGCTCTGTGCCCTTCTCAGGCAGAGGCGGGCCAGCGCTGCGCCTGACCGGAGGCCTATTATTGGCCGAGACGAAGTCATTAGCGAAGGCCGCGCAACGAGGGAAGAAGTGGGCCTGAAATCGAGTCAAAGAGTGGGACAGACGCAGCGAATTAGAGACGCATCCTTAGGAGCAGCAACAGCAACTTCACTCTTTAGTATTCGATCGCTTCCTAGCAAAGACTAGACCTCTCTTCTCGACGACTACTAACCGTTTACCCGTTCAGTTGACGAAACTCCGTCGGAAATTCGAACTTTATTTCGAGTCGTGCGCTCGACATTGAGATAGTAATTGTAATCGTACGTTTATAGAGACGTCGATCTACGTTGATTTGAGACTGCGCTTCTATTGAGCCGGTCGCTAACGGAAATTTTTAGATAGTAACGATGCCAGCAGTTATGGATGTTTACAATCGGATGATTCAGTGTACACAAGCGAAGACGCGAACGGAATATCGATCAAATTCCGATCTCAAACAAGTCAGTCTCTTCAATGGTCTTTTTTTAAAAATCACCGTATAGTTTTCGTAATCATCACCGCTATCGTTATCGTCACGATAGATGATGACGGTGATGAGAGATGAGGATAATGGAAGTGACGATAGGCTGCTGATGATGATGTAATGATTAGAGATTATGATGTGATGATAAGGACGAGATATATACGAGGCGATGTAGCTGATGATAGATATTGATGATGGTGGTGATAATGATAATGATGATGACTGTTATCATGACAGCGATATAGATGATAATTATTATTATCATAGCGATGATGATCATAGTGATGGTGCCAATGATAAGTGATGACGATGATAGCGGTGATAATGACAATGATGACGATGATGATGCTGTTGATGATGTTGATGATGTTGATGATGATGACGATGATGATATTGATGATATGATGATTGATGATGATGATGATGATGATGATATTGATGATGGTGATGATAATGATGATGATTTTGGTGATGGTGATTATATTGATAATGATATTTGATGATGATGATATTGAGGATGATGATGATTATGATGAGATGTGATGAAAGAAGCTAAGGACATGATTCAGATCAATTCAGATGGCATAAATAATGGCGCTTTATAATGACCTGATACATGCACACATAGTGTAAATCTAAGATTTGAGAAATAGGCCAAATATCTCCAAAGTTGAGGTATTGTAAGGTTAAAAATTTCTTATAACCAAATAACCGTCTTCACTTTTTGTGATATTTGGAGCCAATTGTTATATGGTTAATTGTCGAAATAGATTTTGCGAACTTGTGTATAGCCAAAAACAACAAACATTCTAAAAGCTCGTCAAAAGCCGCACATTTTAAAATTTATTATAGACAACCATTTTTCAGCATGTTTGATATATTTATCACACACTTAGTTTCAGTATATAGGTTTGGAAGGTAATGTAAAGTAACTTAGCTTTACATAGTCCGTGAGTATTCGTATATTAGTCCTAAGATTCTGACAGCTGAATCTAGGCCTGCATTAACTAGTAACCGACTGGCCGTGGGAGGTATACCAGTAATATAGAAGCAGCAGGTCATGGCGTCTACAGAATTAGGATCTGAAAGAAGAGGACACGTGATGACAATGTCTTGATGAAGAATAATTGCTGTAGTCTATCGACTTCTAAAGAGCGCCGGTCTACCGAGAATATCATATATCATTTCGAGGAAGATAATAGATGAACCCCAGATGTTGTATTCAAGAATCGACTGGAAAGGTCATTCATCCACGTGGGCAAGAGTTTCCCATTGGTTAAGTAGAATAGGTAACGTTGACTGAGACCACACCTTCCAGTGGTCTAGGTAATGTCAATCTAGGTACTGACCAATCACAACTATACCTTTACCAAGAGTTTCCGACTGTCTGAGGATCAAGAAGTCAGTATAGATAAAGAGAGTAGACAGAGTAGAGGAGAGCAGTAAGACAGTCGGTTGCGAGTTGGGGATTCTGCATAGACTGCGTCATGTCTAGTGTTAAGTATACACACTAAGAATTATTCTTGAGAAGTCTAGAATAAGTGTTCTTGAAGTTGATGCAATCATCTTAACTATCTCATCATCGTCGCTAGAACATTGAATCACTAGGTTGACACACCGCAACCCATTACAGAAAGTGGTATTGCCAGATAAAAAGAAGAATAGAAATAATTAATAGTTTTTAAATATCTGTTCCAGCAAAGGGCGACTTGGTCAACGAGGCAACATCAAACTTCTAAATAAAATCCTAGGGATATAATTCCTGTCATCTTTAGCGGTAGGACAAAGTCATGTGGTCTGGGTCGAAGGTCATGGTGGCGGACAACAGTTGGAGGGAAAATCGAACGGAGCACATGAGTCCTGCATCGTACAACCGATCGTAGTAGTCCGTCTTCGGCGTCGCCCACCATCTCCGCAGCCCCCCGTGAGTCCAGCGGAAGATAGCCAGATCTTCGCATCCGAGCTAGGAATCTCTCCACGCGGGCCCGATCGTCGGCAGTAGCGAATCCCCACCACGCCGGAGCCGCATAAAGAAGTTTTGCAACAGTTGTCGCACCAGCGACAGTGTGGAGGGCCCGAGTGGGTAGACCATGGGCCTTTAACATTCTCAGGGCGTAGAGAGAACTCGAGCATGCACACAGAACCTCGCCAACATGCGAGGATGCTCGAAGATCATCGGTTATGGTAACCCCTAAGATGTTCAGGGTGGTCACACGTTGGACCCCCGGAGGCGGCGGAGGAGGGTCGACGCACCTGCGGCGGATGATCAGCATCTCCCTAGACTTTGACTGGTTGAGCCGAAGATTGTTAGCTCTGGCCCAGGACGACACATTCTCCATCTCCTTACCAAGTGTGTCTCATTGAGGCACCAATGAGTAGATATGTGTCGTCGGCGTACTTCCCCATTTTAGTAGCCAGATGAAGGGGATGGAGTAAGAGGCGTCGGCTATGCGACGTTGGGGATTCTGCATGGAGACTGCGTCATGGTCTAGTGTTAAGTATACACACTGAAGTTGTTATTCTTTCTGAAGTCTAGAATAAGTGTTCTTGAAGTTGATGCAATCATCTTAACTATCTCATCATCGTCGCTAGAACATTCGTGTGTAATCGAACTGTTACTGTCAAGAGACATTCGCAGAGAATGCAATAAAGACATGTATACGGAACCATCGGACTTCTTAGATAGGCTCATAGACAACCTATCTGATGGAAGCAGGGAGCACCGCAACTTCCTGATAGATGGCGCAATTGAGCTGTCTGATATATTTATGAAAAATGCGTTTCATAAATGTTCAGATACGAACATACATACAGACATACATAAATACATGTATAGTTTGTATACACACATGTATACATACATACATACGTATTCACACATACAAACATACATACATACATACATATATACAATTGTGTAATGTGCTTTCATCAATAACGTAAAATATGACACAATTCTGACGTAAGGTGCTTTTTCTTCTGCAGACAAATGAAATCCAGATTCAACTGGAAATAGGTCACAAGGCGGCAGTCAGGCAGAGACCGACGCACGACTGGATCGTCTACGTTCGAGGACCGGAAGGAAGCAACATCCAACATTTCGTCGAAAAAGTCGAATTTCATCTACATGAAACTTTTCCAAAAGCAAGACGAGGTGAGTTAGCAAAATGATGAGTCGTTGTCAACGACGCAGTGATTACTAATTAGGGAGCCAGTCAATCAATTATATTCCAGTGCTTATACAATCTGTATAGCCAGTCAGTCATGACAGACAGTAAGTAAATAAATAAGTAAGTCAGACATGACTGTCTTGTTTGTGATACAACAGATCTTGCAGTCAATTATCAAAACCAATTTCTGAGAGCTCTTATTTAGCAGAACTACAACCATCACAGTATTCATAGAACAACACAATAAGTCTTACAGTACAGTGTGACACAATGCATGGCACAACATAGCCTGACAATTTAGAGCCTGTTAAGAACCTGTCAAGACTAATTGTAAGCGCCTGTTTATATAGCGCCCTATTTAAGGGATACTTCTCGCAGGCGCTCTATTAATTTGTCAGCCTACATGTATAATTTATGTATATGCATGACAGTATATACCATCTTGTCAGGTTCCTTGTAAGACAATATATTAGAGCTGACCGTTCATCGTTTTCTTTCAGTGGTTCGGGAACCTCCCTACCAGGTGGCGGAGACAGGGTACGGAGGGTTTTCGTTGCCAATCGAAGTCTACCTGAGGAACAACGCGGAACCGAAGAAGATCCGCTTGCTCTATACGAACTGTTCCTCGGAGTGACGAACACCGTCAGTCACAGTCGATGAAACGTAAAATGGAGGACTTCAACACAGATGATGACAAAGAGAATCAACCAAAGCGGACCAAAACTATGCTCCATGAAATCGCACCAATTACCGAAAACAAACCAACCAGCGCTGCCGCAGATTCTGACAAGATGGCGCCACAAAAGAACGGACAGCCAACTTCCGGTGACGGTAAACATGTCGCCGTGCCAAATGGCGATCACGTGGCCGCTCTTTTAGATCTTCAGCGGAAGCTGATGTCCATCTCAGACATGTCGGTACTGAGACAGGTGGTTCAGCTCATCGAGGAAACCGGAAAATACCGATTGAACGAGGCGACATTTGACGTTGACCTTTGTAACCTTGATCCATTGACGGTTAAGAAGCTTCAACAATGTCTGTCTACGATATCTTAACGATTATCCAGGAGTCCACCCCCAAGAGAAAAAAGAAACAGTATTATGGCGAAAATCTGGCATTATTAGAAACATTGGTTTATTTAACCACTATTAGGGACCATTGCTCATATCCGATAAATTGCTCAATTGCCTATTCTTTGTTTGTATGATGTATGTATTTTGTGTATACTTGACTTTCTGTATAGAGGCTTGACGCACATTTTTACCCCACCCCACACCCCCACACACACATAACAACATCACTGCTATTGCGGGTACTGTTAACATTTCAGATCGGTTCAGATGCCTTTGATTGTCTGACAGAAATGTGAACAGTTATATATGATGCAGAATAATGTGCATATAGATTGAAGCATAATAGCGCACTTTTGTGTTTTGAGTGCGACATATTTATATGATGTTTAGAGTAAAAAGACCCTGCATTAATTCAACTGTTGCATGTACTTGAAAATACTTTTGATTAATCGAGTGATTCTTATGTACAGTTGATTATAATTATACTCGCATTATCTCACAAATTTTCAAAGACAAAGAACGATTTAAAATAGGCTAATTCATGTCTGTTGTCATTGTTCCAGCGTTGGTTTATTAAGAGTCATTTTCATAAATTAAAAAAATGGCTGTGAACCCATGCATTGTATCAAACATCATATAGTAGTCTGTGGTACTCTATACTGAAACCTCTGTTTGCAGTAGGCCTACTTAATAGGGTAGGCTACCTGTGGGCTGCTTGAAAATATAGGACCATCTTCAATGGTGCACTTTGAGAAATTGTATACCAACGAGGGGAGATTCCTCTTTCTCCCCGATCTTCGAACCTTGTCTGTGTATTATTGAGCACTTCTTTTGTACTTAATAATATTCTGTACAACCTTTCCTGTAGTTATAATTAGGAAAGTTAGGCAGTTTGATATAGGCTGAATCACTGGTTAATCACTATCCGAGGCAGTGGTGTAAATCATGGGGGACAGAGGGGACTGCCCCCCAAAGTTTCGACTTAAGCCGTTCTGTCCCCCAAATAATCCGGCCCTGGTCATTGCAGGGTTTGTTAAACAGATGAATACGTAATTTATGTAGTTAGGCCTATCATTCAACCAGAGAACTCGTAGATATGGACACAAAGACAATACGTTGATATGGTTAGCCTACGATTGTCATTCAAACAGAGAACTTGTAGATAGGCCTATAAAATTATGGACACACAGACAATACGTTGATATGGATACGATTAATTGTCATTCAAACAGAGAACTCATAGACAATTAAAGACAATACGTTGATATGGTTACGATTGTCATTCAAACAGAGAACTGGTAAATTGGAACAGATGCTCAACTATTACTGCTCATAGATAGGGGTTGCGTGCGAAACCCGCGGAGACATCAAGGCCTGCACCGAAGGGTGGCTGGGTTCGGTCAGCGGATCTACGGGGCAATTATCCCGACGACGATTGAGATGAAAGGCCGGGCACAATGGACTTTATAATGTGTTAAATGGTCGGGGTCGGTGCGTTACGCTGATGATTTTATAATGGGTCAATGCCAGACGTCATTAACGCAACGACGATAAACGTCGATTATGTGTACAATGTACATGTGCATTGTGTATAAACCTACACGAAGAACGGATCTGTTTAATAACATAAACGTAGCCTTTTATAGAGCCATGGGTAAAACAAACGGGCCTTCGTAGAAATGGACGCTTCTTCTGTTTTCTATGCACCATTTGCCGTGCTTTTATTAGCAGGTCTATCCAAATTCTAAGTGGCTGTCTGTTTGTTTGTCTGTTTGTATGCCTGCCTGTCTCTCTGTCTGTCTGTATTTATATACCTATTTAAATACGTGTGTGTATACATATAGTTCGGCTTTTTGGCATTAACACAATACGGGTCTATTGTCAATTATTCATGTGAGAAAGTTAATGGTGCATTTCGAGTATGCTATGAATTTCAATAACTCATATATGTTTATTTCTTTTGTGCATACTATGCATGATGGGCGTATTTAGAGGGTGGTTGCGCGGGTTCAACCCACCACCCCCCCAAAAGTTTCCTAAAAACATTTACATGCTTTTACATGCGAACTACCAAAAAACCTCAATTTTTGCGATCATCTCCAATGGAAACCCCCGAAATCTTAAACCCTCCGAAATTTTTTGATGGCTACGCAGCTGTTTAATTATCATGATAAATTAGGAACGTAGTTTTATCTACTAGTAGTCTAGTAAATTTACACTTTCTCTAATAATTATATTCACAATTTCACAGCATACAATCATCCATTCACTCAGAATTTCAGATTCCATTATTTAGCTGGCAATGCAAAATTTCAATGAATTCATAATCCAGACATGTTCAGACTTGCCCAATGCCTACTGTTTGGACTGACTCTGCTTACTAAGCAACACTGTTGCAGCAGTAGCCTATATATATATACGACTGTATGTTTAATAGCTTGACTCTTGAGGCATTGTTCTCAGTTATTAATATATAATGCATTAATGCAACAGTTGCAACTCTTTAAATTTATTGTCTTGATTTTCCAATTTCCAAATATAGATTTATGTAATTTTGCTAATTGACTAGCCTATATCCAATATCCATCGGTGAGCGAAATTACTATTATTAATCCCTGATCTAACTGGAAAAGAGAAGGTTGATCGCCTGCCAGTATTGGTTTCAGGGAAAGGGGTTTCTCAGCTACTCACAGTTGCCAAGCTTCCATCCGGAACAGGTGAGGCTCAGGCTGCTGCTGTCTTTGGAGCTATTGAAGACTGGGGCATTGCAGGCAGCATCCGAGCTATGTGTTTTGACACTACCAGCTCAAACACTGGTCGGGTTGCTGGTGCCTGTGTCCTTCTAGAGCAGAAGCTTGAGAAGAAGCTCTTGTCACTGGCTTGCAGGCATCACATAATGGAACTGATAATCGGTGCAGTCTTCAAAGTGTGCATGGGAGCCACATCTTCTCCGGAGGTCTCACTCTTCAAACGCTTCCAGGAATACTGGGGATTTATAGACACAGACAAGTATGAACCAGAGGTTGCAGCCGATGACGTGGCAAGTCTAGTGGAAGACGTAAAGCAAGGCACCATCGATTACGCCCACAAGCATCTTGAACAGAGTCAGCCTAGAGACGACTATAAAGAATTCTTGGAACTTGTGATTATCTTTCTCGGTGCTGCTCCTGCCAGAGGAGTGCGATTCATGTCACCCGGAGCAATGCACCATGCCCGTTGGATGTCCAAAGTGATATACAGTCTCAAAATCTGGATGTTCAGGGCACAATTCAAACTGACTCCTGCAGAACAGAGAGGACTACGTGATGTGTGTGTGTTCGCAGTACGTGTCTACTTGAAAGCTTGGATCTCTGCGCCTCAAGCATCAGGTGCGCCGTACAGTGACCTGCTACTGCTGAAGACACTAATTGATTACTCATCGATCCATTCAGACATATCAAAGTCCACATCAGTCAAGTTTTCCAATCACTTGTGGTACTTGTCACAAGAACTGGTTAGTTTAGCTTTTTTCGACCGTCGGGTCAGTTCGTCAACCAAGAGACTGATGGCGAGTGCCATGCAGAGCGAAGAAAACCAAGATCAGGATCATTCCAAGGAATCCAAGCGAATTAATGTTGATCTTTATTCATTCAAGGACAAGAACTTAGAAGATTTCGTCACAGCAAAGTCAATGACACTGATCCAAATGATGGAACTTCCAAATGGATTTCTCGCGGTTGATCCGGACTTGTGGGAGGACAGAGACGACTACAAGCAAGCTGCAGAAACAGTCGAGTCTCTGAAAGTTGTCAACGACCACGCTGAACGTGGAGTGGCACTCATTCAGGAGTACAGTGGATTAATAACCCTTGATGAAACGCAGCTTCAATTCCTGCTGCAAGTTGTCGAGGACCATCGCAGAATGTTCCCTGATAGCAGGAAACAGACTCTGTCCGGTCTGCCATTAACACAATAAATTCAGATTTTTGATTAACATTGTAAGACTGATTGTAAGACTGATTCTGTCAGAAAATGAATAAAGAATTCACTAGTATTAACTATTAAATGTGTTTAGTGATCACTGATCAAAAATAAATACTGTGTTGTTTAAAATAAATTCAGATATATTCGCAATTCATTGAGTTTTCGTAATTTCCATAATCTTTGAGGCACTTGAGCTACCCCTAAACATAAGCATTTATTGCTCAACATTTTTATACAGTGCTTCTATATCATAAGGAACAGATTTGGGGGGTAAGACTTTCAAAAATGAAATTTCTAATTTTTTCTTTTTATTAAGCTCCACCCTAAAATTAACTCATGAAAAACGGAAAATATTCTTACACAAAATATTTGCATGGCAGTGCTGAAGCATTCTTAATACTGAGCAGAGCTTAAATTTGACAGATTTGGCCTAATTTTTCATTTTAATTTTTTTACTGTTTGAAACATACAACCTTGATTCCTAATATTTACAACTCTATTATTAATAAATACACAGTACAATATACCGCCACTGTTTATAATTAGTGATTGATTAGTATTAAGTGTGCGTTAAATTATTACACAGCAACCTAAATTATTATAAATTATCTACATGTACCATTAAATAAATTGATTTTAATAAAAAAAAAATAGTAACGGAGTTGTAGTAACGAAGTTGTAGGATATTCATAATTAGGTCTTCACGCTGACCAGACGAGTTAAGATACAAAAATAGTTAGTTTCAATATTATATTTGAAAGAAAAACAATAATATATATACGCAAAATGCAATAATTACAGTCACGGAGTTGTAAATCTTTATTATACTATAACATTACCGGATAAATTTCCGAAAATTGTCAACAGTTTTGAGTTTAGTAAGGAAAGTTTCAGGCAGACTCCCGGGTGTAGACGCAGCTCTAGAGGACGACCATTCCAGCTCATTGGGCCTGCCACAGAAAAAGCTTGGTTCTGCATAGTTGCGGTACAAGAAAAGAACCAGAAGAACTTCTTTTTCTGCGGAGCGTAGGAGGCGACGCCCTGGGACAACCGAAATCAAACAGCAAAGCTCACGGAGATAAATTGGGGCGAGGCCCTGGAGACAGCGCAAAATAAGGACAGCTACCCTGCAATCGATGCGCTGGCAGATCCCTATCTGCCAGTGAAGGACCTGTAGCTGGAGACGTGCCCATACTTTGGAATTTGTCCAATGAGGCGCGCTGCAGAGCGCAAGACTCGGTCTAGACATGCTATGCGTCTAGCTGGGATGTCAGAGTAGAGCTATGAGCAATAGCCATGACGAGCTGTGATGAAGGAATGCACTAGAGTAAGTTTGGCAGCAGACGTAAGCGAGCGGGTAACAGTACGAAGCTGGTGCAGCTGGTAATAGCAGTCTAGAGCAAGACGTTGTAGTTGTGGAGCAAAAGAGAGCTATTGGTCCAGCTGAACGCCGAGGTCACGAACCGTGGTTGAAAAGAGAAAATGAGGGAATTCAGACGTAAGATTAGTAAAGTCAAGTTTAGCAACCTGCATATAGGTTGACTGCTTTGTTGCCAACGTCAAGTACGGCACTGAAGACATTAGAATAATTTAGCAACGTAAAAATACGGGATTACCGACTTGCGTCTGTTATCCTCATGAGTTTACCACTAACTGACATCAGAATAGCGATGCTGCTGAATGAACAATCTCTGAAATTTGCAATTGAATTCGTCATAATTTCAATGTTGCTAATGATGATATTAAATGGTAATTTTTAAGAACTACAGAGGGCCCTAAATGAATGGAATAGCGCAGATCGTTATTTTGAGAACATTTTATAGCGCATTTATTTGTTAACCCTCGAAGACTGTTAGGCTTATTCACCTGCACTGCATAGCACAGTGCATCGACGTAGCCTATTCCATTCATTTAGGGCCCTCTTGGGCAAGTCGGTAATCGCGTATTTTACGTTGCTAAATTATTCTAATGTCTTCAGTGCCGTACTTGACGTTGGTAACTAAGCAGTCTACCTATATGATGGGGCAGTATGAACCAGACTGTAAACATCCTGGCTCATAAGTGTATGTTGATCTCACGCAGCCTTGTCTTCGAAGTCGCGTTTTCCATTGAAATGACTGAGTATGCGAATGGAAGAAGAATCGAAAACTTTGCCCACCAGAGCACTTTTATAGCACCCTCTAAGTAATTCACAACTTTCAGCATGAGCTTGATTTCTTCAGAAATATCTTAGAAAATGACGAATCTTACAAAAATGAGAAATCATCCATATAGTTTATTACCTTTTATAAACTTTACTAGTGTTCCTTTTAACTTGAAGAAGCAATGAGGCCTTCGCAATTTCATAGCGCCATCAGTCATATAAATTATATTGAGTTGACAGCCATGATTGCATCGAAACATGCAGATTCTAATTATTAGTTGTAGACAACTTTCACTTAGAATATCTTCTAAGATTAAAGAACCGCAAGTTTGGAAAATTATGATACATACTTAACATTAATTTGCAAAACTTCTGAACGAGTGAATTCTATTGCGCGTCATTAACACATATAAATTCAATCATACGGCCTACATAGTGTTCGTTACTATGCCAGGGCTGTTCCATTAATGCCATTTTGAAGTCGTCGAAATTTCTGTTGAACAAAGTAACGCATGATGTGTTCAAATGGAAGACGGCTTTGCATTGCCACAAATTTCAACATTACTTCAGAGCCTGGATGTTTACAGTCCATAAGACATCTCAGTTTCAAATATCCTGCCAGAAAATGTCGTCCTAGAAAATAATGAGATTTTATGAAGTAAGCCTGCCAAAGAGTCATAGAAAGTAACGACTTGTCACGGTAAATCTTCCGAACAAAAAACTGTTGGAAAGTCGACGTAGCATTGTCATCTATTTTCCAGAAATCTCCATTCAAAGACAATAAATAGCAAACAAGTGTATGGAATCCAAGCAAACATTGAATATCGCTGTCGAAATAAGAGTCAAGTGGTGGCAACACCATTACATTTGCAAATGCAAGGCCTTTCAAACTGCTCTGGAGATCTGGTTCATCGAGAATTCGTTCACACATTTGCAAGACTTCAGGGTATTTACGACACTTGTACAGATATGCAGCGCAGTAACAATCAGCAACATTGCAATGAATACCAAAGTCTTTGCAGATCGCTTTGTAGAATGATGTCATATTTTCTAAGGAATATTCCAAGAGCAGTTGAATACTGGTGTCTTCATTTGGAATAAAACTTTTATTGCTCGCTTCTAAATCATTATTTGGGTCGTTTCTCTGATACGCACGTATAACACCTTCTGTCGTTCTTGATATTACAGAGGATTTTCGTTTTGTTATAATCATTAGAAATGAGTCCAACCAAAATGCTGGCGTTGGCAAATCGTAATTAATTCTTAAAGGTCAGTAGTATAATAATAAATTCTTTGGCGCATTTTACCAAAACACTGGTCAAAATCACCTCAAATCGCCGTTAACGGACCTTAATATTGGTCAGAATTATCGTACACTGACCAATATTAAGTCAGACCCCCTCATGCACAGACCTATAGCCTTGGTTCAAATACAATCCCCAAACATTCTGATGTAACTAAAATGAATGAAAAATCTCGATTTGGACTTAAAGAAAAATCTTCTATATATAAAATGGATCATACGAAGAACACTGTTATCGAACTAAGAAAAATCGCCAAGCAGAGGGGCATGGTCGGATATACGAGATTACGGAAAGCGGATTTGATCGCTAAAATTGAAGCTAACGAGACTCAAACGCTAATCCCCTCACATTTTACACCGATCTCACCTAATATTATTGAAATCCCAACACAAACACCCGTGCCAGCCACGAAAGTACGAAAACTATTCGATAAGACGAGATCAGCGATTAATACATGTGTTGAGGCCATTGAAAGGAACATACCTAAGCAACCTATGAAAATCGTAAAGGAGAAGTTTGCTAAAATGCAAACAAAAATTACTTCATATTTTAGGAAAATAATTAAACCAAAGTTCGAAATCCTAGAGACCGCGAATGCTATTAAAGGATTTACTAAACGATACACGGTCGAAGGAACTGAGGGAATCGACGTCACATCTTTCCTCGATGCTGTAAGGCCGCAGGTAGTCAGTCTGCTAATGAAATCTCGAGGGGTAAAAGTTCAATTCAATCTTTTATGTGTAATGGAGAAAGTAGATATGAAATCTGGGGAAGTAGTCGAGGCTGAACCTAATTTTAAATCGAAGAATGAGATTATTTTAGACGCAACCGACGTGGGTGAAATATATAACGACGCAGTGGATAAAATTAAGGAGAGCATGGCGAGTTATCAGATGCGAGGTAGTAATTGGAGGTTTAAATCCGTTGCGAAGTTGGATATCGATACGGTTGTTTATAAACCGCTGAAAGGAAGTTCCTACATTCCACTACCGACCTGTTTAGCGAGTAAAAAGGGAATTATTAATATGAAGAACGAAGACGAACAATGTTTCAAATGGTGCATCACGAGAGCCTTAAACCCTGTTGCGAGAGATTCAGAAAGAATTACGAAAGAATTAATTAGGCAGTCTGAGAAACTTAATTGGTCCGGCATCGAATTTCCAGTAGCGGCGGATGCTAATGTGATAAGCAGGTTTGAGAGAAATAATAACATTAGTATTAATGTCTTTGGTTATGAAACAGATTTGTACCCATTATATATATCGAAGCATGAAAGCGATACCCGCGTAGATCTATTGCTTATTTCCGACGGAGAAAAGAAGCACTATTGTTGGATAAAGAATTTTAACAGATTGATGATGAAACACACAGAGAAATCTAAAAATTCAATGCATTATTGTAGACGATGTTTAACCGGTTATCAACGAATAGAAGCGCTTACTAAGCATAACGAGTACTGTTCGCAGCAAGACGCCCAGCGAATAATTCTCCCCAAACCAGGAACAGTGCTAAATTTTAAAAATTATTATAGAAAGATGCGAGTCCCCTTCATAGTATATGCAGATTTCGAATCGTTTATTAAACCTATAAACACTTGTCAGCCAAATCCCAACACGTCCTACACGAACAAATACCAAAAACATGTTCCGAGTTCATTCTGTTATTTTATAAAATGTTTCGACGACGACTTATATTCGAAAGCCCCCGTAACGTTTACAGCGAAGAACGAAGACGACGATGTAGCTCAGAAATTTATAGACACTCTTATAGAGGATATAAAAGATATTTACAAACGATTTAAATTTCCAAAACGAATGATATTCAATCAGAAAGACAAGGAACTATACGACTCGGCTACCGTTTGCCACATTTGCGAAGGTGAATTAAGGACAGATCGAGTTAGAGACCATTGTCATCTAACTGGAAAATATAGAGGGGCGGCCCATGACAAATGTAATTTAAACTATAAGGTCCCCAAGTTTTTCCCTGTACTGTTTCATAATTTATCTTGTTACGATGCTCACTTATTCGTAAAGAAACTACGGGGTGAAGATAATGAAAGGATTAATTGCATACCTTGTAACGAAGAAAAGTACATCTCATTTAGCAGAGAAGTTGTGGTTGATAAGTTTATAATCAAGGAAGGGAAAGAGAAAACAGTTAAACGCGAATTACGTTTTCTAGATAGTTTTAGATTCATGCCCTCGAGTCTCGACGCGCTATCTAAAAACCTTAGTAAAGAGCAGTGTAAGAATCTAGGTGAATTTTATAAAGGTAGGAAGTTAGATCTTTTACTAAGAAAAGGCGTGTACCCATACGAATTCGCCGAGTCCGTTGAAAGATTGAACGCAACCGAACTGCCTCCCAAATCCGCATTCTATTCTAAACTAAACGACTCAGACATTAGCGACGAAGATTACGCCCATGCTAAAACGGTATGGACAGAATTTCGTTGTAAGACATTAAGAGAATACCATGAATTGTATAATATTTCAGACGTGTTGTTATTAGCCGATGTATTCGAAAACTTTAGAGACGTATGCTGCGAGAACTACGGTCTCGACCCCGCTTGGTACTATACTTCTCCGGGTCTTGCTTGGGATGCTGCTTTAAAGTTGACTGGTGTAGAGTTGGAATTATTAAGCGACTACGATATGATACTGATGGTTAAACACGGAACCAGAGGTGGTGTTAGCACAATTTCGCATCGTTTTGCGCAGGCAAATAATAAGTACATGTCCTCGTTCGACGCGAGCAAGCCTTCGTCGTTTATAGCGTACCTTGACGCGAATAATTTATACGGTTGGGCGATGTCAAAAAATCTACCGACTCACGGGTTCAAGTGGATGAGTAATGATGAGCTAAACGATTGGAGAACGACGCCTTGTATTTTAGAAGTGGACCTGCATTATTCGAAAGATCTGCATGATCTTCATAACGATTACCCGCTCGCTCCGGAGAGTGTTACACCTGAATCTTCGACCGTGCCTAAACTCATACCAAACCTAAACAATAAAGTAAAGTATATAGTTCATTACGAAAATTTAAAGCAGTACGAAAACCTAGGCTTGAAGATAACCAAAATTCATCGTGGAATTAAGTTCGAAGAAAGTGCCTGGCTGAAAAAATATATAGATCTAAATACCGGCCTGAGGACTAGAGCGACTAACGATTTTGAGAAAGACTTTTTTAAGTTAATGAATAATAGTGTGTTTGGGAAGACAATGGAATGCCTAGAGAACCGGGTAGACATTAAACTAGTCTCCAGCGAAAAGCAAGCGATAAAACTAGCGGCGAAAACTAGCTACGACACTCGCACAATTTTTGACGAGAATCTAATAGCCATTCATATGAAACGCACGAAGCTATATTATAACAAGCCTATATATCTCGGAATGTGCATCTTAGATTTGAGCAAAACGTTAATTTTTGATTTTCACTATAATTACATTAAGCAGAAATACGGAGATAGAGCTAAACTGTTATTTACGGATACCGATTCGCTAGCTTATGAAATTAAAACCGACGATTTCTATGCTGATATCGCTCCTGATATTAGAAGTAGGTTCGATACATCCGACTATCCCAAAGACCATCCATCTGGTATAAAACACGGAGTGAATAAAAAGGTCATAGGTATGTTTAAAGACGAAGCAGCGGGTAAACAAATCGAAGAGTTCGTTGGATTAAGGTCGAAGTTGTATTCATACAAGATGGTTGGAGTGGATTATAAAAAGGCTAAGGGTGTAAAAAAGAATGTAGTTAAGAAATCAATCACACACGAAGACTATAAAAATTGTTTGTTTACGAGAAGAGAACAATCTAGAAAAATAAATGTTATACGATCGTATCACCATGAAATCTACACAGAGGAAGTGAATAAAGTCGCTCTATCAGCCGACGACGACAAAAGAGTGATTCAACAAGACGGTATCCATACTTCCGCATATGGCCATTGTTCATTGAAAAATGTTTAAGAATAAATATACTTTATAAAATGGAAGTATTAAAAGTATGTACAAAGTGTAAAATAGGAAAAAGTTTAATCGATTTTTATGAAGATAAAAGTACCAAGAGCGGGTATACTTCTTGGTGTAAAAAGTGCAGAAATATCAAAGGGAAGGAACTTTACCAGAAATATTCACGATTAGAGACGAGGGAACAAAAAGATAAATAAGTTTGCGGCTGCTGTAAGGTGAAAGTCAAGTATACACAAAATACATACATCATACAAACAAAGAATAGGCAATTGAGCAATTTATCGGATATGAGCAATGGTCCCTAATAGTGGTTAAATAAACCAATGTTTCTAATAATGCCAGATTTTCGCCATAATACTGTTTCTTTTTTCTCTTGGGGGTGGACTCCTGGATAATCGTTAAGATATCGTAGACAGACATTGTTGAAGCTTCTTAACCGTCAATGGATCAAGGTTACAAAGGTCAACGTCAAATGTCGCCTCGTTCAATCGGTATTTTCCGGTTTCCTCGATGAGCTGAACCACCTGTCTCAGTACCGACATGTCTGAGATGGACATCAGCTTCCGCTGAAGATCTAAAAGAGCGGCCACGTGATCGCCATTTGGCACGGCGACATGTTTACCGTCACCGGAAGTTGGCTGTCCGTTCTTTTGTGGCGCCATCTTGTCAGAATCTGCGGCAGCGCTGGTTGGTTTGTTTTCGGTAATTGGTGCGATTTCATGGAGCATAGTTTTGGTCCGCTTTGGTTGATTCTCTTTGTCATCATCTGTGTTGAAGTCCTCCATTTTACGTTTCATCGACTGTGACTGACGGTGTTCGTCACTCCGAGGAACAGTTCGTATAGAGCAAGCGGATCTTCTTCGGTTCCGCGTTGTTCCTCAGGTAGACTTCGATTGGCAACGAAAACCCTCCGTACCCTGTCTCCGCCACCTGGTAGGGAGGTTCCCGAACCACTGAAAGAAAACGATGAACGGTCAGCTCTAATATATTGTCTTACAAGGAACCTGACAAGATGGTATATACTGTCATGCATATACATAAATTATACATGTAGGCTGACAAATTAATAGAGCGCCTGCGAGAAGTATCCCTTAAATAGGGCGCTATATAAACAGGCGCTTACAATTAGTCTTGACAGGTTCTTAACAGGCTCTAAATTGTCAGGCTATGTTGTGCCATGCATTGTGTCACACTGTACTGTAAGACTTATTGTGTTGTTCTATGAATACTGTGATGGTTGTAGTTCTGCTAAATAAGAGCTCTCAGAAATTGGTTTTGATAATTGACTGCAAGATCTGTTGTATCACAAACAAGACAGTCATGTCTGACTTACTTATTTATTTACTTACTGTCTGTCATGACTGACTGGCTATACAGATTGTATAAGCACTGGAATATAATTGATTGACTGGCTCCCTAATTAGTAATCACTGCGTCGTTGACAACGACTCATCATTTTGCTAACTCACCTCGTCTTGCTTTTGGAAAAGTTTCATGTAGATGAAATTCGACTTTTTCGACGAAATGTTGGATGTTGCTTCCTTCCGGTCCTCGAACGTAGACGATCCAGTCGTGCGTCGGTCTCTGCCTGACTGCCGCCTTGTGACCTATTTCCAGTTGAATCTGGATTTCATTTGTCTGCAGAAGAAAAAGCACCTTACGTCAGAATTGTGTCATATTTTACGTTATTGATGAAAGCACATTACACAATTGTATATATGTATGTATGTATGTATGTTTGTATGTGTGAATACGTATGTATGTATGTATACATGTGTGTATACAAACTATACATGTATTTATGTATGTCTGTATGTATGTTCGTATCTGAACATTTATGAAACGCATTTTTCATAAATATATCAGACAGCTCAATTGCGCCATCTATCAGGAAGTTGCGGTGCTCCCTGCTTCCATCAGATAGGTTGTCTATGAGCCTATCTAAGAAGTCCGATGGTTCCGTATACATGTCTTTATTGCATTCTCTGCGAATGTCTCTTGACAGTAACAGTTCGATTACACACGAATGTTCTAGCGACGATGATGAGATAGTTAAGATGATTGCATCAACTTCAAGAACACTTATTCTAGACTTCTCAAGAATAATTCTTAGTGTGTATACTTAACACTAGACATGACGCAGTCTATGCAGAATCCCCAACTCGCAACCGACTGTCTTACTGCTCTCCTCTACTCTGTCTACTCTCTTTATCTATACTGACTTCTTGATCCTCAGACAGTCGGAAACTCTTGGTAAAGGTATAGTTGTGATTGGTCAGTACCTAGATTGACATTACCTAGACCACTGGAAGGTGTGGTCTCAGTCAACGTTACCTATTCTACTTAACCAATGGGAAACTCTTGCCCACGTGGATGAATGACCTTTCCAGTCGATTCTTGAATACAACATCTGGGGTTCATCTATTATCTTCCTCGAAATGATATATGATATTCTCGGTAGACCGGCGCTCTTTAGAAGTCGATAGACTACAGCAATTATTCTTCATCAAGACATTGTCATCACGTGTCCTCTTCTTTCAGATCCTAATTCTGTAGACGCCATGACCTGCTGCTTCTATATTACTGGTATACCTCCCACGGCCAGTCGGTTACTAGTTAATGCAGGCCTAGATTCAGCTGTCAGAATCTTAGGACTAATATACGAATACTCACGGACTATGTAAAGCTAAGTTACTTTACATTACCTTCCAAACCTATATACTGAAACTAAGTGTGTGATAAATATATCAAACATGCTGAAAAATGGTTGTCTATAATAAATTTTAAAATGTGCGGCTTTTGACGAGCTTTTAGAATGTTTGTTGTTTTTGGCTATACACAAGTTCGCAAAATCTATTTCGACAATTAACCATATAACAATTGGCTCCAAATATCACAAAAAGTGAAGACGGTTATTTGGTTATAAGAAATTTTTAACCTTACAATACCTCAACTTTGGAGATATTTGGCCTATTTCTCAAATCTTAGATTTACACTATGTGTGCATGTATCAGGTCATTATAAAGCGCCATTATTTATGCCATCTGAATTGATCTGAATCATGTCCTTAGCTTCTTTCATCACATCTCATCATAATCATCATCATCCTCAATATCATCATCATCAAATATCATTATCAATATAATCACCATCACCAAAATCATCATCATTATCATCACCATCATCAATATCATCATCATCATCATCATCATCATCATCATCAATATCATATCATCAATATCATCATCGTCATCATCATCAACATCATCAACATCATCAACAGCATCATCATCGTCATCATTGTCATTATCACCGCTATCATCGTCATCACTTATCATTGGCACCATCACTATGATCATCATCGCTATGATAATAATAATTATCATCTATATCGCTGTCATGATAACAGTCATCATCATTATCATTATCACCACCATCATCAATATCTATCATCAGCTACATCGCCTCGTATATATCTCGTCCTTATCATCACATCATAATCTCTAATCATTACATCATCATCAGCAGCCTATCGTCACTTCCATTATCCTCATCTCTCATCACCGTCATCATCTATCGTGACGATAACGATAGCGGTGATGATTACGAAAACTATACGGTGATTTTTAAAAAAAGACCATTGAAGAGACTGACTTGTTTGAGATCGGAATTTGATCGATATTCCGTTCGCGTCTTCGCTTGTGTACACTGAATCATCCGATTGTAAACATCCATAACTGCTGGCATCGTTACTATCTAAAAATTTCCGTTAGCGACCGGCTCAATAGAAGCGCAGTCTCAAATCAACGTAGATCGACGTCTCTATAAACGTACGATTACAATTACTATCTCAATGTCGAGCGCACGACTCGAAATAAAGTTCGAATTTCCGACGGAGTTTCGTCAACTGAACGGGTAAAAACTGCCTAACTTTCCTAATTATAACTACAGGAAAGGTTGTACAGAATATTATTAAGTACAAAAGAAGTGCTCAATAATACACAGACAAGGTTCGAAGATCGGGGAGAAAGAGGAATCTCCCCTCGTTGGTATACAATTTCTCAAAGTGCACCATTGAAGATGGTCCTATATTTTCAAGCAGCCCACAGGTAGCCTACCCTATTAAGTAGGCCTACTGCAAACGTAGGTTTCAGTATAGAGTACCACAGACTACTATATGATGTTTGATACAATGCATGGGTTCACAGCCATTTTTTTAATTTATGAAAATGACTCTTAATAAACCAACGCTGGAACAATGACAACAGACATGAATTAGCCTATTTTAAATCGTTCTTTGTCTTTGAAAATTTGTGAGATAATGCGAGTATAATTATAATCAACTGTACATAAGAATCACTCGATTAATCAAAAGTATTTTCAAGTACATGCAACAGTTGAATTAATGCAGGGTCTTTTTACTCTAAACATCATATAAATATGTCGCACTCAAAACACAAAAGTGCGCTATTATGCTTCAATCTATATGCACATTATTCTGCATCATATATAACTGTTCACATTTCTGTCAGACAATCAAAGGCATCTGAACCGATCTGAAATGTTAACAGTACCCGCAATAGCAGTGATGTTGTTATGTGTGTGTGGGGGTGTGGGGTGGGGTAAAAATGTGCGTCAAGCCTCTATACAGAAAGTCAAGTATACACAAAATACATACATCATACAAACAAAGAATAGGCAATTGAGCAATTTATCGGATATGAGCAATGGTCCCTAATAGTGGTTAAATAAACCAATGTTTCTAATAATGCCAGATTTTCGCCATAATACTGTTTCTTTTTTCTCTTGGGGGTGGACTCCTGGATAATCGTTAAGATATCGTAGACAGACATTGTTGAAGCTTCTTAACCGTCAATGGATCAAGGTTACAAAGGTCAACGTCAAATGTCGCCTCGTTCAATCGGTATTTTCCGGTTTCCTCGATGAGCTGAACCACCTGTCTCAGTACCGACATGTCTGAGATGGACATCAGCTTCCGCTGAAGATCTAAAAGAGCGGCCACGTGATCGCCATTTGGCACGGCGACATGTTTACCGTCACCGGAAGTTGGCTGTCCGTTCTTTTGTGGCGCCATCTTGTCAGAATCTGCGGCAGCGCTGGTTGGTTTGTTTTCGGTAATTGGTGCGATTTCATGGAGCATAGTTTTGGTCCGCTTTGGTTGATTCTCTTTGTCATCATCTGTGTTGAAGTCCTCCATTTTACGTTTCATCGACTGTGACTGACGGTGTTCGTCACTCCGAGGAACAGTTCGTATAGAGCAAGCGGATCTTCTTCGGTTCCGCGTTGTTCCTCAGGTAGACTTCGATTGGCAACGAAAACCCTCCGTACCCTGTCTCCGCCACCTGGTAGGGAGGTTCCCGAACCACTGAAAGAAAACGATGAACGGTCAGCTCTAATATATTGTCTTACAAGGAACCTGACAAGATGGTATATACTGTCATGCATATACATAAATTATACATGTAGGCTGACAAATTAATAGAGCGCCTGCGAGAAGTATCCCTTAAATAGGGCGCTATATAAACAGGCGCTTACAATTAGTCTTGACAGGTTCTTAACAGGCTCTAAATTGTCAGGCTATGTTGTGCCATGCATTGTGTCACACTGTACTGTAAGACTTATTGTGTTGTTCTATGAATACTGTGATGGTTGTAGTTCTGCTAAATAAGAGCTCTCAGAAATTGGTTTTGATAATTGACTGCAAGATCTGTTGTATCACAAACAAGACAGTCATGTCTGACTTACTTATTTATTTACTTACGGGCCTGAAATCGAGTCAAAGAGTGGGACAGACGCAGCGAATTAGAGACGCATCCTTAGGAGCAGCAACAGCAACTTCACTCTTTAGTATTCGATCGCTTCCTAGCAAAGACTAGACCTCTCTTCTCGACGACTACTAACCGTTTACCCGTTCAGTTGACGAAACTCCGTCGGAAATTCGAACTTTATTTCGAGTCGTGCGCTCGACATTTAGTAATTGTAATCGTACGTTTATAGAGACGTCGATCTACGTTGATTTGAGACTGCGCTTCTATTGAGCCGGTCGCTAACGGAAATTTTTAGATAGTAACGATGCCAGCAGTTATGGATGTTTACAATCGGATGATTCAGTGTACACAAGCGAAGACGCGAACGGAATATCGATCAAATTCCGATCTCAAACAAGTCAGTCTCTTCAATGGTCTTTTTTTAAAAATCACCGTATAGTTTTCGTAATCATCACCGCTATCGTTATCGTCACGATAGATGATGACGGTGATGAGAGATGAGGATAATGGAAGTGACGATAGGCTGCTGATGATGATGTAATGATTAGAGATTATGATGTGATGATAAGGACGAGATATATACGAGGCGATGTAGCTGATGATAGATATTGATGATGGTGGTGATAATGATAATGATGATGACTGTTATCATGACAGCGATATAGATGATAATTATTATTATCATAGCGATGATGATCATAGTGATGGTGCCAATGATAAGTGATGACGATGATAGCGGTGATAATGACAATGATGACGATGATGATGCTGTTGATGATGTTGATGATGTTGATGATGATGACGATGATGATATTGATGATATGATATTGATGATGATGATGATGATGATGATGATGATGATATTGATGATGGTGATGATAATGATGATGATTTTGGTGATGGTGATTATATTGATAATGATATTTGATGATGATGATATTGAGGATGATGATGATTATGATGAGATGTGATGAAAGAAGCTAAGGACATGATTCAGATCAATTCAGATGGCATAAATAATGGCGCTTTATAATGACCTGATACATGCACACATAGTGTAAATCTAAGATTTGAGAAATAGGCCAAATATCTCCAAAGTTGAGGTATTGTAAGGTTAAAAATTTCTTATAACCAAATAACCGTCTTCACTTTTTGTGATATTTGGAGCCAATTGTTATATGGTTAATTGTCGAAATAGATTTTGCGAACTTGTGTATAGCCAAAAACAACAAACATTCTAAAAGCTCGTCAAAAGCCGCACATTTTAAAATTTATTATAGACAACCATTTTTCAGCATGTTTGATATATTTATCACACACTTAGTTTCAGTATATAGGTTTGGAAGGTAATGTAAAGTAACTTAGCTTTACATAGTCCGTGAGTATTCGTATATTAGTCCTAAGATTCTGACAGCTGAATCTAGGCCTGCATTAACTAGTAACCGACTGGCCGTGGGAGGTATACCAGTAATATAGAAGCAGCAGGTCATGGCGTCTACAGAATTAGGATCTGAAAGAAGAGGACACGTGATGACAATGTCTTGATGAAGAATAATTGCTGTAGTCTATCGACTTCTAAAGAGCGCCGGTCTACCGAGAATATCATATATCATTTCGAGGAAGATAATAGATGAACCCCAGATGTTGTATTCAAGAATCGACTGGAAAGGTCATTCATCCACGTGGGCAAGAGTTTCCCATTGGTTAAGTAGAATAGGTAACGTTGACTGAGACCACACCTTCCAGTGGTCTAGGTAATGTCAATCTAGGTACTGACCAATCACAACTATACCTTTACCAAGAGTTTCCGACTGTCTGAGGATCAAGAAGTCAGTATAGATAAAGAGAGTAGACAGAGTAGAGGAGAGCAGTAAGACAGTCGGTTGCGAGTTGGGGATTCTGCATAGACTGCGTCATGTCTAGTGTTAAGTATACACACTAAGAATTATTCTTGAGAAGTCTAGAATAAGTGTTCTTGAAGTTGATGCAATCATCTTAACTATCTCATCATCGTCGCTAGAACATTCGTGTGTAATCGAACTGTTACTGTCAAGAGACATTCGCAGAGAATGCAATAAAGACATGTATACGGAACCATCGGACTTCTTAGATAGGCTCATAGACAACCTATCTGATGGAAGCAGGGAGCACCGCAACTTCCTGATAGATGGCGCAATTGAGCTGTCTGATATATTTATGAAAAATGCGTTTCATAAATGTTCAGATACGAACATACATACAGACATACATAAATACATGTATAGTTTGTATACACACATGTATACATACATACATACGTATTCACACATACAAACATACATACATACATACATATATACAATTGTGTAATGTGCTTTCATCAATAACGTAAAATATGACACAATTCTGACGTAAGGTGCTTTTTCTTCTGCAGACAAATGAAATCCAGATTCAACTGGAAATAGGTCACAAGGCGGCAGTCAGGCAGAGACCGACGCACGACTGGATCGTCTACGTTCGAGGACCGGAAGGAAGCAACATCCAACATTTCGTCGAAAAAGTCGAATTTCATCTACATGAAACTTTTCCAAAAGCAAGACGAGGTGAGTTAGCAAAATGATGAGTCGTTGTCAACGACGCAGTGATTACTAATTAGGGAGCCAGTCAATCAATTATATTCCAGTGCTTATACAATCTGTATAGCCAGTCAGTCATGACAGACAGTAAGTAAATAAATAAGTAAGTCAGACATGACTGTCTTGTTTGTGATACAACAGATCTTGCAGTCAATTATCAAAACCAATTTCTGAGAGCTCTTATTTAGCAGAACTACAACCATCACAGTATTCATAGAACAACACAATAAGTCTTACAGTACAGTGTGACACAATGCATGGCACAACATAGCCTGACAATTTAGAGCCTGTTAAGAACCTGTCAAGACTAATTGTAAGCGCCTGTTTATATAGCGCCCTATTTAAGGGATACTTCTCGCAGGCGCTCTATTAATTTGTCAGCCTACATGTATAATTTATGTATATGCATGACAGTATATACCATCTTGTCAGGTTCCTTGTAAGACAATATATTAGAGCTGACCGTTCATCGTTTTCTTTCAGTGGTTCGGGAACCTCCCTACCAGGTGGCGGAGACAGGGTACGGAGGGTTTTCGTTGCCAATCGAAGTCTACCTGAGGAACAACGCGGAACCGAAGAAGATCCGCTTGCTCTATACGAACTGTTCCTCGGAGTGACGAACACCGTCAGTCACAGTCGATGAAACGTAAAATGGAGGACTTCAACACAGATGATGACAAAGAGAATCAACCAAAGCGGACCAAAACTATGCTCCATGAAATCGCACCAATTACCGAAAACAAACCAACCAGCGCTGCCGCAGATTCTGACAAGATGGCGCCACAAAAGAACGGACAGCCAACTTCCGGTGACGGTAAACATGTCGCCGTGCCAAATGGCGATCACGTGGCCGCTCTTTTAGATCTTCAGCGGAAGCTGATGTCCATCTCAGACATGTCGGTACTGAGACAGGTGGTTCAGCTCATCGAGGAAACCGGAAAATACCGATTGAACGAGGCGACATTTGACGTTGACCTTTGTAACCTTGATCCATTGACGGTTAAGAAGCTTCAACAATGTCTGTCTACGATATCTTAACGATTATCCAGGAGTCCACCCCCAAGAGAAAAAAGAAACAGTATTATGGCGAAAATCTGGCATTATTAGAAACATTGGTTTATTTAACCACTATTAGGGACCATTGCTCATATCCGATAAATTGCTCAATTGCCTATTCTTTGTTTGTATGATGTATGTATTTTGTGTATACTTGACTTTCTGTATAGAGGCTTGACGCACATTTTTACCCCACCCCACACCCCCACACACACATAACAACATCACTGCTATTGCGGGTACTGTTAACATTTCAGATCGGTTCAGATGCCTTTGATTGTCTGACAGAAATGTGAACAGTTATATATGATGCAGAATAATGTGCATATAGATTGAAGCATAATAGCGCACTTTTGTGTTTTGAGTGCGACATATTTATATGATGTTTAGAGTAAAAAGACCCTGCATTAATTCAACTGTTGCATGTACTTGAAAATACTTTTGATTAATCGAGTGATTCTTATGTACAGTTGATTATAATTATACTCGCATTATCTCACAAATTTTCAAAGACAAAGAACGATTTAAAATAGGCTAATTCATGTCTGTTGTCATTGTTCCAGCGTTGGTTTATTAAGAGTCATTTTCATAAATTAAAAAAATGGCTGTGAACCCATGCATTGTATCAAACATCATATAGTAGTCTGTGGTACTCTATACTGAAACCTACGTTTGCAGTAGGCCTACTTAATAGGGTAGGCTACCTGTGGGCTGCTTGAAAATATAGGACCATCTTCAATGGTGCACTTTGAGAAATTGTATACCAACGAGGGGAGATTCCTCTTTCTCCCCGATCTTCGAACCTTGTCTGTGTATTATTGAGCACTTCTTTTGTACTTAATAATATTCTGTACAACCTTTCCTGTAGTTATAATTAGGAAAGTTAGGCAGTTTGATATAGGCTGAATCACTGGTTAATCACTATCCGAGGCAGTGGTGTAAATCATGGGGGACAGAGGGGACTGCCCCCCAAAGTTTCGACTTAAGCCGTTCTGTCCCCCAAATAATCCGGCCCTGGTCATTGCAGGGTTTGTTAAACAGATGAATACGTAATTTATGTAGTTAGGCCTATCATTCAACCAGAGAACTCGTAGATATGGACACAAAGACAATACGTTGATATGGTTAGCCTACGATTGTCATTCAAACAGAGAACTTGTAGATAGGCCTATAAAATTATGGACACACAGACAATACGTTGATATGGATACGATTAATTGTCATTCAAACAGAGAACTCATAGACAATTAAAGACAATACGTTGATATGGTTACGATTGTCATTCAAACAGAGAACTCGTAGATATAAATGGAAACAAAGAAAATACGTTGATATGGTTACGATTGTCATTCGAACAGAAGAATTCGTAGATATAAATGGAAACAAAGACAATACGTTGATATGGTTACGATTGTCATTCGAACAGAAGAATTCGTAGATATATGGACACAAAGACAATACGCTGATATGGTTACGATAATGATTGTCATTCGAACAGAAGAATTCGTAGATATATATGGACGTTGATATGGTTCCGATTGTCATTCAAACAGAGAACTCGTAGATAGGCCTATCAGCTTATATGGACACAATGGCAATACGTTAATATGGTTCCGATTGTCATTCAAACAGAGAACTCGTAGGTAATCGGACACAAAGACAATACGTTGATATGGTTACGATTGTCATTCAAACAGAGAACACGTAGATATATATGAACACAAAGACAATACGTTGACTTGGTTACGATTATCATTCAAACAAAAGAATTTGTATACATGGTTACTAGCCTATCAGTTGCCTACGTTCTACAGAATACCCATACGTGGCTACGATAATTATTATAATATTTCAAACAGAAGAATACGTATATATATAGGTTATACTAGGCCTAACGACTGTTTAAAATAAAGAGGGTATAAAATATATATCCTATAGTTACGATTGTTTTCAAACAAAGAAAATTAGTAGACCTAAATATGGATAGACCTACGATTATCTTGAAACAAAGAGAATACGACGTATATAGGCTAGAGGCCAGTAGCTATTATCATTTAGCCTACACAGAAGAACACTTAGATCTATAATGGCTAAGATTATCATTAAAACACAGACAACGTGAAAGGAGTAGCCTACAATAATTCTCTTCAAACAAAGAGAATCAACAGCTATGGTTACGATTGCCTTCAAACAGAAGAATAAGTAGGTTAGTCATGTTTATAAACATAATACCGTTCGTTGATATTGTTAGGCCGTAGGCCTATAGGTCTATACAACTGTCTTCAAACAAAGAGAATCCAAAGATCTTGTATACGCAACTAGTCACTTTTTACTTTGCAGTTACTAGTTTCTCTATAGAGACTCCTCAGATGCAAAAGGTAAAGTAAAGGTAAAAGTAAAGGTAAAAGTAAAGGTATAGAGTAGTAACGTCTACTGTGTGCCCTGCAAGCTGTTTAGTCGTAGTAAATCCTTGTTTCGAGACGGGTTCAGCGACTGGAATCATTGCCAGAGTAGAGTTCTTACAGTATAACAAATTATGTGTCGGGTTATTGTATGTCTGCCTTGCTTCTTAAAATTGTAAGAGGCCCTGTCATTCGATCAGCACAGGGCCCCCAAGGCCCTGTCATTCGATCAGCACAGGGCCCCCAAGCTGGTCGAAGATCCGGGCCTGGATGAAAGAGTTGATTCTTATGACAACTTTTTATGACCTTTTAAAATGTAAAAATAGATTTGAACAACTCTGAGAGGTACTTTAAAGTGCAAAATAAAGGTGTAGTTGCACATTCTGTAACACCTTAAGCAAAATTGTAGTTGTAATTAGTACCGGTAACTTCTATTGCCACCAATTTCTAATGCACAAGGCATCAGCCTATAGTTCATTCATTCATTATTCATTACGAAGATTTTATATAGCGCCCCTTCAAGGTTACTACTCAGGAGCGCTCCCGACCCCAGCACGGCTGAAAAGGACAGTTTTTAGTGCACCAAATTCAAGCCACAAACAGGTCAATATCCAGAAGATCAGACTGAGTACTACGACAGAGAGGCAGACAACAGTGGATAAGCAATTCGATTGGTCACCCACAAACACAACTATTTCCAAAGTTCAGAAGCATCAAATCTGCAGAAACAGACTATAATTATAGTCACTTATATAAATTCATCTCAATTACGTGATCACCAAGTAAGACTTCTTGCCCTATCTACTTCACCCTCTCCCTCTCTTAACAGCAAACTGATTTGATTGGATGATAAAAGGTATGCATGTTAATTACTATGGCTATGCTCACTTGTTATTATTCCAATAATATACCCAGTCATACAAGTGTTTTGAAAAAGCTCCACAACATTAAATTAAATTGATCATCCTTGGAAGCAGTGGGGCTGAACATTTTAAAATTAAAAATGAAACCAGGATTGTTTCCAGATGTCAAAAGACATGTTTGACTGCTTGTGCCCATAGCTACCATCAGGTAAAATTTTATGAGATTTGTTGAAAATAGTTCTCAAACTTATTTTCCACAGCATTGTTGCAATTATGAAAATTCATAGAAACTCCTAATTCTGGTAAATTGGAACAGATGCTCAACTATTACTGCTCATAGATAGGGGTTGCGTGCGAAACCCGCGGAGACATCAAGGCCTGCACCGAAGGGTGGCTGGGTTCGGTCAGCGGATCTACGGGGCAATTATCCCGACGACGATTGAGATGAAAGGCCGGGCACAATGGACTTTATAATGTGTTAAATGGTCGGGGTCGGTGCGTTACGCTGATGATTTTATAATGGGTCAATGCCAGACGTCATGGGTCAATGCCAGACGTCATTAACGCAACGACGATAAACGTCGATTATGTGTACAATGTACATGTGCATTGTGTATAAACCTACACGAAGAACGGATCTGTTTAATAACATAAACGTAGCCTTTTATAGAGCCATGGGTAAAACAAACGGGCCTTCGTAGAAATGGACGCTTCTTCTGTTTTCTATGCACCATTTGCCGTGCTTTTATTAGCAGGTCTATCCAAATTCTAAGTGGCTGTCTGTTTGTTTGTCTGTTTGTATGCCTGCCTGTCTCTCTGTCTGTCTGTATTTATATACCTATTTAAATACGTGTGTGTATACATATAGTTCGGCTTTTTGGCATTAACACAATACGGGTCTATTGTCAATTATTCATGTGAGAAAGTTAATGGTGCATTTCGAGTATGCTATGAATTTCAATAACTCATATATGTTTATTTCTTTTGTGCATACTATGCATGATGGGCGTATTTAGAGGGTGGTTGCGCGGGTTCAACCCACCCCCCCCAAAAAAAAGTTTCCTAAAAACATTTACATGCTTTTACATGCGAACTACCAAAAAACCTCAATTTTTGCGATCATCTCCAATGGAAACCCCCGAAATCTTAAACCCTCCGAAATTTTTTCATGGCTACGCAGCTGTTTATTTGTAAAGAGAAACATTCTCGTCATACAGAACCAAGAACTTAATAATCATTATTATAATCGGATTTCAAAATCCCTATAGAGGGAAACCTCATTTGGAAAGCAGGGACTAGAGATAAAGAAGATCGTGCAAGAAGATGATGTAATTCGATAACTAAGCTAAAAAGGACCAATATCTAGGCCAAGGTTAGGAGAATGAACAGGAGAAGGAGGAACAGGAGAAAGGGATCAGAAGAATGACGAACGGAAGATGAGGAGGAGGAAGAGGAGGACGAAGAGGAGAGAGTGGAGGAAGCAGAGGCGGGTGGCAGGATGTAAATAATGTAGACGAGAGGAAGAAGAGCAGCCGTTGAATGCGTAGGAGATGCAGGAAACGAGGTGGAGGGGAAGGGGGCAGATAGGATGCATTTTCTGTCTTTGATTCGACACAGCCATTGGCACTCCTCAGAAGCGCACTTCCAAAAACGACTCTTCACACCAGATGAGTACAAAACTCCGGTGTTCTCTGATTTCGGACGATGGTCCGATGGTGTTGCTCTTCGACGGGGAGCCAAAGGAGGCCAAAGGGCAGACGGCAGCCACGCTCACAGGTCGTTAACACCCCGTCCATTACACTCGTTGACGCATAAGCGCATCCCCCTAATAAAACCCAGGTTGAGTTGTTCGTCTCTCTCTTTCTCCGTCCTTCCATCCGCCTGTCTCCTGCTCTGTGCCCTTCTCAGGCAGAGGCGGGCCAGCGCTGCGCCTGACCGGAGGCCTATTATTGGCCGAGACGAAGTCATTAGCGAAGGCCGCGCAACGAGGGAAGAAGTGGGCCTGAAATCGAGTCAAAGAGTGGGACAGACGCAGCGAATTAGAGACGCATCCTTAGGAGCAGCAACAGCAACTTCACTCTTTAGTATTCGATCGCTTCCTAGCAAAGACTAGACCTCTCTTCTCGACGACTACTAACCGTTTACCCGTTCAGTTGACGAAACTCCGTCGGAAATTCGAACTTTATTTCGAGTCGTGCGCTCGACATTGAGATAGTAATTGTAATCGTACGTTTATAGAGACGTCGATCTACGTTGATTTGAGACTGCGCTTCTATTGAGCCGGTCGCTAACGGAAATTTTTAGATAGTAACGATGCCAGCAGTTATGGATGTTTACAATCGGATGATTCAGTGTACACAAGCGAAGACGCGAACGGAATATCGATCAAATTCCGATCTCAAACAAGTCAGTCTCTTCAATGGTCTTTTTTTAAAAATCACCGTATAGTTTTCGTAATCATCACCGCTATCGTTATCGTCACGATAGATGATGACGGTGATGAGAGATGAGGATAATGGAAGTGACGATAGGCTGCTGATGATGATGTAATGATTAGAGATTATGATGTGATGATAAGGACGAGATATATACGAGGCGATGTAGCTGATGATAGATATTGATGATGGTGGTGATAATGATAATGATGATGACTGTTATCATGACAGCGATATAGATGATAATTATTATTATCATAGCGATGATGATCATAGTGATGGTGCCAATGATAAGTGATGACGATGATAGCGGTGATAATGACAATGATGACGATGATGATGCTGTTGATGATGTTGATGATGTTGATGATGATGACGATGATGATATTGATGATATGATATTGATGATGATGATGATGATGATGATGATGATGATATTGATGATGGTGATGATAATGATGATGATTTTGGTGATGGTGATTATATTGATAATGATATTTGATGATGATGATATTGAGGATGATGATGATTATGATGAGATGTGATGAAAGAAGCTAAGGACATGATTCAGATCAATTCAGATGGCATAAATAATGGCGCTTTATAATGACCTGATACATGCACACATAGTGTAAATCTAAGATTTGAGAAATAGGCCAAATATCTCCAAAGTTGAGGTATTGTAAGGTTAAAAATTTCTTATAACCAAATAACCGTCTTCACTTTTTGTGATATTTGGAGCCAATTGTTATATGGTTAATTGTCGAAATAGATTTTGCGAACTTGTGTATAGCCAAAAACAACAAACATTCTAAAAGCTCGTCAAAAGCCGCACATTTTAAAATTTATTATAGACAACCATTTTTCAGCATGTTTGATATATTTATCACACACTTAGTTTCAGTATATAGGTTTGGAAGGTAATGTAAAGTAACTTAGCTTTACATAGTCCGTGAGTATTCGTATATTAGTCCTAAGATTCTGACAGCTGAATCTAGGCCTGCATTAACTAGTAACCGACTGGCCGTGGGAGGTATACCAGTAATATAGAAGCAGCAGGTCATGGCGTCTACAGAATTAGGATCTGAAAGAAGAGGACACGTGATGACAATGTCTTGATGAAGAATAATTGCTGTAGTCTATCGACTTCTAAAGAGCGCCGGTCTACCGAGAATATCATATATCATTTCGAGGAAGATAATAGATGAACCCCAGATGTTGTATTCAAGAATCGACTGGAAAGGTCATTCATCCACGTGGGCAAGAGTTTCCCATTGGTTAAGTAGAATAGGTAACGTTGACTGAGACCACACCTTCCAGTGGTCTAGGTAATGTCAATCTAGGTACTGACCAATCACAACTATACCTTTACCAAGAGTTTCCGACTGTCTGAGGATCAAGAAGTCAGTATAGATAAAGAGAGTAGACAGAGTAGAGGAGAGCAGTAAGACAGTCGGTTGCGAGTTGGGGATTCTGCATAGACTGCGTCATGTCTAGTGTTAAGTATACACACTAAGAATTATTCTTGAGAAGTCTAGAATAAGTGTTCTTGAAGTTGATGCAATCATCTTAACTATCTCATCATCGTCGCTAGAACATTCGTGTGTAATCGAACTGTTACTGTCAAGAGACATTCGCAGAGAATGCAATAAAGACATGTATACGGAACCATCGGACTTCTTAGATAGGCTCATAGACAACCTATCTGATGGAAGCAGGGAGCACCGCAACTTCCTGATAGATGGCGCAATTGAGCTGTCTGATATATTTATGAAAAATGCGTTTCATAAATGTTCAGATACGAACATACATACAGACATACATAAATACATGTATAGTTTGTATACACACATGTATACATACATACATACGTATTCACACATACAAACATACATACATACATACATATATACAATTGTGTAATGTGCTTTCATCAATAACGTAAAATATGACACAATTCTGACGTAAGGTGCTTTTTCTTCTGCAGACAAATGAAATCCAGATTCAACTGGAAATAGGTCACAAGGCGGCAGTCAGGCAGATCCAGATTCAACTGGAAATAGGTCACAAGGCGGCAGTCAGGCAGAGACCGACGCACGACTGGATCGTCTACGTTCGAGGACCGGAAGGAAGCAACATCCAACATTTCGTCGAAAAAGTCGAATTTCATCTACATGAAACTTTTCCAAAAGCAAGACGAGGTGAGTTAGCAAAATGATGAGTCGTTGTCAACGACGCAGTGATTACTAATTAGGGAGCCAGTCAATCAATTATATTCCAGTGCTTATACAATCTGTATAGCCAGTCAGTCATGACAGACAGTAAGTAAATAAATAAGTAAGTCAGACATGACTGTCTTGTTTGTGATACAACAGATCTTGCAGTCAATTATCAAAACCAATTTCTGAGAGCTCTTATTTAGCAGAACTACAACCATCACAGTATTCATAGAACAACACAATAAGTCTTACAGTACAGTGTGACACAATGCATGGCACAACATAGCCTGACAATTTAGAGCCTGTTAAGAACCTGTCAAGACTAATTGTAAGCGCCTGTTTATATAGCGCCCTATTTAAGGGATACTTCTCGCAGGCGCTCTATTAATTTGTCAGCCTACATGTATAATTTATGTATATGCATGACAGTATATACCATCTTGTCAGGTTCCTTGTAAGACAATATATTAGAGCTGACCGTTCATCGTTTTCTTTCAGTGGTTCGGGAACCTCCCTACCAGGTGGCGGAGACAGGGTACGGAGGGTTTTCGTTGCCAATCGAAGTCTACCTGAGGAACAACGCGGAACCGAAGAAGATCCGCTTGCTCTATACGAACTGTTCCTCGGAGTGACGAACACCGTCAGTCACAGTCGATGAAACGTAAAATGGAGGACTTCAACACAGATGATGACAAAGAGAATCAACCAAAGCGGACCAAAACTATGCTCCATGAAATCGCACCAATTACCGAAAACAAACCAACCAGCGCTGCCGCAGATTCTGACAAGATGGCGCCACAAAAGAACGGACAGCCAACTTCCGGTGACGGTAAACATGTCGCCGTGCCAAATGGCGATCACGTGGCCGCTCTTTTAGATCTTCAGCGGAAGCTGATGTCCATCTCAGACATGTCGGTACTGAGACAGGTGGTTCAGCTCATCGAGGAAACCGGAAAATACCGATTGAACGAGGCGACATTTGACGTTGACCTTTGTAACCTTGATCCATTGACGGTTAAGAAGCTTCAACAATGTCTGTCTACGATATCTTAACGATTATCCAGGAGTCCACCCCCAAGAGAAAAAAGAAACAGTATTATGGCGAAAATCTGGCATTATTAGAAACATTGGTTTATTTAACCACTATTAGGGACCATTGCTCATATCCGATAAATTGCTCAATTGCCTATTCTTTGTTTGTATGATGTATGTATTTTGTGTATACTTGACTTTCTGTATAGAGGCTTGACGCACATTTTTACCCCACCCCACACCCCCACACACACATAACAACATCACTGCTATTGCGGGTACTGTTAACATTTCAGATCGGTTCAGATGCCTTTGATTGTCTGACAGAAATGTGAACAGTTATATATGATGCAGAATAATGTGCATATAGATTGAAGCATAATAGCGCACTTTTGTGTTTTGAGTGCGACATATTTATATGATGTTTAGAGTAAAAAGACCCTGCATTAATTCAACTGTTGCATGTACTTGAAAATACTTTTGATTAATCGAGTGATTCTTATGTACAGTTGATTATAATTATACTCGCATTATCTCACAAATTTTCAAAGACAAAGAACGATTTAAAATAGGCTAATTCATGTCTGTTGTCATTGTTCCAGCGTTGGTTTATTAAGAGTCATTTTCATAAATTAAAAAAATGGCTGTGAACCCATGCATTGTATCAAACATCATATAGTAGTCTGTGGTACTCTATACTGAAACCTCTGTTTGCAGTAGGCCTACTTAATAGGGTAGGCTACCTGTGGGCTGCTTGAAAATATAGGACCATCTTCAATGGTGCACTTTGAGAAATTGTATACCAACGAGGGGAGATTCCTCTTTCTCCCCGATCTTCGAACCTTGTCTGTGTATTATTGAGCACTTCTTTTGTACTTAATAATATTCTGTACAACCTTTCCTGTAGTTATAATTAGGAAAGTTAGGCAGTTTGATATAGGCTGAATCACTGGTTAATCACTATCCGAGGCAGTGGTGTAAATCATGGGGGACAGAGGGGACTGCCCCCCAAAGTTTCGACTTAAGCCGTTCTGTCCCCCAAATAATCCGGCCCTGGTCATTGCAGGGTTTGTTAAACAGATGAATACGTAATTTATGTAGTTAGGCCTATCATTCAACCAGAGAACTCGTAGATATGGACACAAAGACAATACGTTGATATGGTTAGCCTACGATTGTCATTCAAACAGAGAACTTGTAGATAGGCCTATAAAATTATGGACACACAGACAATACGTTGATATGGATACGATTAATTGTCATTCAAACAGAGAACTCATAGACAATTAAAGACAATACGTTGATATGGTTACGATTGTCATTCAAACAGAGAACTCGTAGATATAAATGGAAACAAAGAAAATACGTTGATATGGTTACGATTGTCATTCGAACAGAAGAATTCGTAGATATAAATGGAAACAAAGACAATACGTTGATATGGTTACGATTGTCATTCGAACAGAAGAATTCGTAGATATATGGACACAAAGACAATACGCTGATATGGTTACGATAATGATTGTCATTCGAACAGAAGAATTCGTAGATATATATGGACACAAAGACAATGCGTTGATATGGTTCCGATTGTCATTCAAACAGAGAACTCGTAGATAGGCCTATCAGCTTATATGGACACAATGGCAATACGTTAATATGGTTCCGATTGTCATTCAAACAGAGAACTCGTAGGTAATCGGACACAAAGACAATACGTTGATATGGTTACGATTGTCATTCAAACAGAGAACACGTAGATATATATGAACACAAAGACAATACGTTGACTTGGTTACGATTATCATTCAAACAAAAGAATTTGTATACATGGTTACTAGCCTATCAGTTGCCTACGTTCTACAGAATACCCATACGTGGCTACGATAATTATTATAATATTTCAAACAGAAGAATACGTATATATATAGGTTATACTAGGCCTAACGACTGTTTAAAATAAAGAGGGTATAAAATATATATCCTATAGTTACGATTGTTTTCAAACAAAGAAAATTAGTAGACCTAAATATGGATAGACCTACGATTATCTTGAAACAAAGAGAATACGCAACTAGTCACTTTTTACTTTGCAGTTACTAGTTTCTCTATAGAGACTCCTCAGATGCAAAAGGTAAAGTAAAGGTAAAAGTAAAGGTACTGGTAACGTCTACTGTGTGCCCTGCAAGCTGTTTAGTCGTAGTAAATCCTTGTTTCGAGACGGGTTCAGCGACTGGAATCATTGCCAGAGTAGAGTTCTTGAGCACGAGAATATATCGCTGAACATAAGAATAGTTTAACAGTTTGGCGCAGTAGAAAGATCACAGCTGGTCGATTGGATTGCAATCTCGTGAAACAAGTCGTTGAAGTCGATTCGTAGCGGAAGTAGCCTATTGGCGAGATGTTTTACAGCGAGCAGTGGAAGTAATTAAATTTCTGGCCGAACGAGGTCTCCATTTCCGTGGTGACGATGGAGTTTTCGGATCTGATAATAATGACAACTATATATGAGAGTCATCGAGTTACTAGCCAAGTTCGATCCTTTTTATGTCAGCATTTACAGAGATATGGTGGCGCAGGTCGGGGTGTCTCATCTTACTTGTCTAAGACAGTTTGTGAGGAATTAATCGTGTTGATGGGGAAGAAAGTTGAGGAAATCATCATACAACGAATCAAGGAAGCGAAATATTACTCGATTCAGTGTTGATTCAACACCCGATCTTTCCCACGTAGAATTATTGTCCTATCTACTTCGTATGTACTGTACAGTATAACAAATTATGTGTCGGGTTATTGTATGTCTGCCTTGCTTCTTAAAATTGTAAGAGGCCCTGTCATTCGATCAGCACAGGGCCCCCAAAACTGTAGATCCGGGCCTGGATGAAAGAGTTGATTCTTATGACAACTTTTTATGACCTTTTAAAATGTAAAAATAGATTTGAACAACTCTGAGAGGTACTTTAAAGTGCAAAATAAAGGTGTAGTTGCACATTCTGTAACACCTTAAGCAAAATTGTAGTTGTAATTAGTACCGGTAACTTCTATTGCCACCAATTTCTAATGCACAAGGCATCAGCCTATAGTTCATTCATTCATTATTCATTACGAAGATTTTATATAGCGCCCCTTCAAGGTTACTACTCAGGAGCGCTCCCGACCCCAGCACGGCTGAAAAGGACAGTTTTTAGTGCACCAAATTCAAGCCACAAACAGGTCAATATCCAGAAGATCAGACTGAGTACTACGACAGAGAGGCAGACAACAGTGGATAAGCAATTCGATTGGTCACCCACAAACACAACTATTTCCAAAGTTCAGAAGCATCAAATCTGCAGAAACAGACTATAATTATAGTCACTTATATAAATTCATCTCAATTACGTGATCACCAAGTAAGACTTCTTGCCCTATCTACTTCACCCTCTCCCTCTCTTAACAGCAAACTGATTTGATTGGATGATAAAAGGTATGCATGTTAATTACTATGGCTATGCTCACTTGTTATTATTCCAATAATATACCCAGTCATACAAGTGTTTTGAAAAAGCTCCACAACATTAAATTAAATTGATCATCCTTGGAAGCAGTGGGGCTGAACATTTTAAAATTAAAAATGAAACCAGGATTGTTTCCAGATGTCAAAAGACATGTTTGACTGCTTGTGCCCATAGCTACCATCAGGTAAAATTTTATGAGATTTGTTGAAAATAGTTCTCAAACTTATTTTCCACAGCATTGTTGCAATTATGAAAATTCATAGAAACTCCTAATTCTGGTAAATTGGAACAGATGCTCAACTATTACTGCTCATAGATAGGGGTTGCGTGCGAAACCCGCGGAGACATCAAGGCCTGCACCGAAGGGTGGCTGGGTTCGGTCAGCGGATCTACGGGGCAATTATCCCGACGACGATTGAGATGAAAGGCCGGGCACAATGGACTTTATAATGTGTTAAATGGTCGGGGTCGGTGCGTTACGCTGATGATTTTATAATGGGTCAATGCCAGACGTCATTAACGCAACGACGATAAACGTCGATTATGTGTACAATGTACATGTGCATTGTGTATAAACCTACACGAAGAACGGATCTGTTTAATAACATAAACGTAGCCTTTTATAGAGCCATGGGTAAAACAAACGGGCCTTCGTAGAAATGGACGCTTCTTCTGTTTTCTATGCACCATTTGCCGTGCTTTTATTAGCAGGTCTATCCAAATTCTAAGTGGCTGTCTGTTTGTTTGTCTGTTTGTATGCCTGCCTGTCTCTCTGTCTGTCTGTATTTATATACCTATTTAAATACGTGTGTGTATACATATAGTTCGGCTTTTTGGCATTAACACAATACGGGTCTATTGTCAATTATTCATGTGAGAAAGTTAATGGTGCATTTCGAGTATGCTATGAATTTCAATAACTCATATATGTTTATTTCTTTTGTGCATACTATGCATGATGGGCGTATTTAGAGGGTGGTTGCGCGGGTTCAACCCACCACCCCCCCCCCCAAAAAAAAAGTTTCCTAAAAACATTTACATGCTTTTACATGCGAACTACCAAAAAACCTCAATTTTTGCGATCATCTCCAATGGAAACCCCCGAAATCTTAAACCCTCCGAAATTTTTTCATGGCTACGCAGCTGTTTATTTGTAAAGAGAAACATTCTCGTCATACAGAACCAAGAACTTAATAATCATTATTATAATCGGATTTCAAAATCCCTATAGAGGGAAACCTCATTTGGAAAGCAGGGACTAGAGATAAAGAAGATCGTGCAAGAAGATGATGTAATTCGATAACTAAGCTAAAAAGGACCAATATCTAGGCCAAGGTTAGGAGAATGAACAGGAGAAGGAGGAACAGGAGAAAGGGATCAGAAGAATGACGAACGGAAGATGAGGAGGAGGAAGAGGAGGACGAAGAGGAGAGAGTGGAGGAAGCAGAGGCGGGTGGCAGGATGTAAATAATGTAGACGAGAGGAAGAAGAGCAGCCGTTGAATGCGTAGGAGATGCAGGAAACGAGGTGGAGGGGAAGGGGGCAGATAGGATGCATTTTCTGTCTTTGATTCGACACAGCCATTGGCACTCCTCAGAAGCGCACTTCCAAAAACGACTCTTCACACCAGATGAGTACAAAACTCCGGTGTTCTCTGATTTCGGACGATGGTCCGATGGTGTTGCTCTTCGACGGGGAGCCAAAGGAGGCCAAAGGGCAGACGGCAGCCACGCTCACAGGTCGTTAACACCCCGTCCATTACACTCGTTGACGCATAAGCGCATCCCCCTAATAAAACCCAGGTTGAGTTGTTCGTCTCTCTCTTTCTCCGTCCTTCCATCCGCCTGTCTCCTGCTCTGTGCCCTTCTCAGGCAGAGGCGGGCCAGCGCTGCGCCTGACCGGAGGCCTATTATTGGCCGAGACGAAGTCATTAGCGAAGGCCGCGCAACGAGGGAAGAAGTGGGCCTGAAATCGAGTCAAAGAGTGGGACAGACGCAGCGAATTAGAGACGCATCCTTAGGAGCAGCAACAGCAACTTCACTCTTTAGTATTCGATCGCTTCCTAGCAAAGACTAGACCTCTCTTCTCGACGACTACTAACCGTTTACCCGTTCAGTTGACGAAACTCCGTCGGAAATTCGAACTTTATTTCGAGTCGTGCGCTCGACATTGAGATAGTAATTGTAATCGTACGTTTATAGAGACGTCGATCTACGTTGATTTGAGACTGCGCTTCTATTGAGCCGGTCGCTAACGGAAATTTTTAGATAGTAACGATGCCAGCAGTTATGGATGTTTACAATCGGATGATTCAGTGTACACAAGCGAAGACGCGAACGGAATATCGATCAAATTCCGATCTCAAACAAGTCAGTCTCTTCAATGGTCTTTTTTTAAAAATCACCGTATAGTTTTCGTAATCATCACCGCTATCGTTATCGTCACGATAGATGATGACGGTGATGAGAGATGAGGATAATGGAAGTGACGATAGGCTGCTGATGATGATGTAATGATTAGAGATTATGATGTGATGATAAGGACGAGATATATACGAGGCGATGTAGCTGATGATAGATATTGATGATGGTGGTGATAATGATAATGATGATGACTGTTATCATGACAGCGATATAGATGATAATTATTATTATCATAGCGATGATGATCATAGTGATGGTGCCAATGATAAGTGATGACGATGATAGCGGTGATAATGACAATGATGACGATGATGATGCTGTTGATGATGTTGATGATGTTGATGATGATGACGATGATGATATTGATGATATGATATTGATGATGATGATGATGATGATGATATTGTCTATTGATGATGGTGATGATAATGATGATGATTTTGGTGATGGTGATTATATTGATAATGATATTTGATGATGATGATATTGAGGATGATGAAGAATCGACTGGAAAGGTCATTCATCCACGTGGGCAAGAGTTTCCCATTGGTTAAGTAGAATAGGTAACGTTGACTGAGACCACACCTTCCAGTGGTCTAGGTAATGGTCAATCTAGGTACTGACCAATCACAATGGCTATACCTTTACCAAGAGTTTCCGACTGTCTGAGGATCAAGAAGTCAGATATAGATGATAGAGTCCACGTGGGCAAGAGTTTCCCAGGTTGAGTAGAGGTAACATTGATTGAGATCAAATAATCCAGTCTGGGTAATGAGGAGAGTAAAGCCAGTAAGACAGTCGGTTGCGAGTTGGGGATTCTGCATAGACTGCGTCATGTCTAGTGTTAAGTATACACACTAAGAATTATTCTTGAGAAGTCTAGAATAAGTGTTCTTGAAGTTGATGCAATCATCTTAACTATCTCATCATCGTCGCTAGAACATTCGTGTGTAATCGAACTGTTACTGTCAAGAGACATTCGCAGAGAATGCAATAAAGACATGTATACGGAACCATCGGACTTCTTAGATAGGCTCATAGACAACCTATCTGATGGAAGCAGGGAGCACCGCAACTTCCTGATAGATGGCGCAATTGAGCTGTCTGATATATTTATGAAAAATGCGTTTCATAAATGTTCAGATACGAACATACATACAGACATACATAAATACATGTATAGTTTGTATACACACATGTATACATACATACATACGTATTCACACATACAAACATACATACATACATACATATATACAATTGTGTAATGTGCTTTCATCAATAACGTAAAATATGACACAATTCTGACGTAAGGTGCTTTTTCTTCTGCAGACAAATGAAATCCAGATTCAACTGGAAATAGGTCACAAGGCGGCAGTCAGGCAGAGACCGACGCACGACTGGATCGTCTACGTTCGAGGACCGGAAGGAAGCAACATCCAACATTTCGTCGAAAAAGTCGAATTTCATCTACATGAAACTTTTCCAAAAGCAAGACGAGGTGAGTTAGCAAAATGATGAGTCGTTGTCAACGACGCAGTGATTACTAATTAGGGAGCCAGTCAATCAATTATATTCCAGTGCTTATACAATCTGTATAGCCAGTCAGTCATGACAGACAGTAAGTAAATAAATAAGTAAGTCAGACATGACTGTCTTGTTTGTGATACAACAGATCTTGCAGTCAATTATCAAAACCAATTTCTGAGAGCTCTTATTTAGCAGAACTACAACCATCACAGTATTCATAGAACAACTCACCGCCCAAGGGTGGGCTTGGTTACCTTACTGCCTCAGGCACCACTACAGGTCTAGTCAGATAATTTGATGCATAAAACTTTCATCATTTGCCTTGGTTTGGCGCTGCGTCTTGGGTGTGGCCCGGTTTACTTACAGGAGCTTTGCTGCATCCTGAGCGTCCAGCACCGTGGTTCTCTACGAGTGCTGTTCTAGGCAGGCTAAGCTTCTTGTTCCCTGTTCGCGGACTTCTTTTATGCAGTGTCATGCTTTTCTGTTGCTAGCCCTGCAATCTGGAATGCACTCCCTTTGGCAATAAGCCCTATGCCTAGAGCCCTTGCAGCCGCGTTCTATTCTAACCTCAAGCCTGTTCTCTTTAGCTGGGGATTGGTTCGGGAGCGCTCCTGAGTAGATAATCTTGAATGGGTGCTATATAAATCCCTGAAATGAATTAATGAATGAAAAATTAATAAGTTATTTCCTGTTCATTACAGTAGCACATTAAAAATTAAATAACCAAGAAGTGTTATACTTTTCATATTACATTGTTATGGGATAATTGTGTCCTTTTCAAACTGGCAAAACATTAGGCCAAAAAAAAATAATGGTGTGTTTCCGGTAACAGAGTTAAAAAAAACTGGGTAGGTAGGTAGGAAAATAATTTTATTTTGGTAAAATAATTTTATGCAGTGATTTCCCAAAATTACGCCACTGCCCATTTATGCACAGCGGTACATGCTGTACCAAAGTATGTATTTTCTATGTCAGTATTAATAAAAAGAACCAATAGTAAAAACAAAGTTTTTACTATATCCATCTAGTATCCTATAATCCGTCATATTAAGCAGTTACCTCTACAAATATATAGCATTTTACAACATAGCGTCCGTGTAATCAGGCACCGCACCCGTTATTGTTGCAGCCAATCACAACGCTGGCCAATCACAACGGTGCGTATCGGAAAAGGGGATTCCCCGATTCGAAAAGTTTAGTCCCCGATTCTATAAGCTAGCCTCTTTTTTGGGGAGCTGAAATTTTGATAGAATGAAGTGTGTGCGAGGGCGGGTCTATCTGCCAAGTTTCACGACGATTGAATGATTGTAAGTGATCGAACTAGTCGTCGCAAGATTTGACTTTTTAGCCTGTGGCTCAAGCAAGCAATCAAGCAAGATTGCAAGCAAGATTCCCGCAAGTTAAACTAGATGGATAAAAATGCCATTTGCAGAATGTACCTACAAACTGCTGTAGAAAACAATCTTATTTATTTCATTTTTGCTGACATCGTTTTTCTTGCAAGGTGAAATGGAAGGGGCAGGGGTGGGGAAGGAATTATGAATTATGTTCATTAAACAATAAACGTGTAGCACTGTAGCAGACAACGGCTCTTTAGGAAATATGCATGGGTGGTAACGTGAGAAAATCGCTGACTTTTCGGTGTCTGTTATCTCCTCAACATCATACATGTGTGTAAATTGTCCATGGGAAACATTGAGCCCATTTATTGTTATAATATTATTAACGCTGCATAGAAAGAATTCAAAAGTTGACTTAAATGTATGTGAAGTAGGGAAAAAACATTTTTAAGAGTACCCTGAAAATTTTTTACAAAATTTTCCGGAAAAAAATTTTTTACAAAATTTTTCGCGGCATTGCTTTTACTAGCTGTGCAACACTGTAAGGAGTTGTGCAGATTTTTTATATTCATAATAAGCCTTTCAGCCAAAAATTACACTAGTAAAATAGTCTTGCAAAACAATTCTGAATCAACATCTGAACGTAGTCAATCAATCAATTTATATAGCGCCTCTTCAAGGGTTCTACTCAGAGGCGCTCCCGAGCCAGGCCTGATCATAGAGAAAAGTCTTCAGTTGTGTATAGAAGGAAGTAGAATAAGTACGAGGGGATAGGCGAAGGAAGGATGGTAAGTCATTCCACGTTGTTGGGCCAACGATAGAGAATGCTCGGCGCTGCTTAGTAGCAGTGCGGGCAAAAGGGACCAAAAAGTCACCCCTAGAAGAGGAACGGAGAGCTGAGCGACCTGTGAGAGAAGAAGATAGAGTAAAGATGGAGCGTAGATAGCGAGGAGCTGAACCCAAGACACATTGCCAGACAAGAGTGCAAAGCCGATACAGGATGCGATGCCGGAGGGGAAGCCAGTGGAGGGTGTGATGCATGTAAGAAGAAACACTACCATAGCGATGAATGGAACCAACAAGGCGCGCCGCAGACCGCAAGACCCTCTCAATGGAGGATAAGTGGACATGGGGAAGACCAGTGTAGAGAGAGGAACAATAGTCTAGGCGAGAGCAGACGAAGGCATGGATAAGAGTGGAAGCAGAAGAGGTTGAGAGAGAGCGAGCAATAACCCTTAGCTGACGAAGATGGTAAAATCAGGGGCGAGACAATGAGGAGAGGTGTTTGGAAAGCTTAGTTCCTGATCAAGAATGACACCGAGGTTTCGTACTGAGGTAGAGAATGTAATAAGAGGAAATTCTACTGCAAGAAGATTAAAGTCCAGTTTTGCCAGCTGCTGGTGGGTACCCAGCCATATGAACTGGGTCTTAGTAGGATTGAGTCTCAGGCGATTTGAAGAAAGCCAGGCAGAGAGAGTGTCCGTTGCAAGAGACATCAAGCGAACAGCACTCGCAGCATCACTTGCAGAACAATGCAAGTAAGATTGGAGATCATCAGCGTATGATTGGCTAGAAAGAGCACAGGAAGCGAGGACAGATTCAAGATCGGCTGTGAAAAGAATATAGAGAAGAGGGCCAAGCACTCCCAAGTACACCGTACACTCCTGAATGAAAACTGATCATTGCTATTCCAGCAATGCAGCCTATTTATTATTCTTTCGATATGATTTGACAAATGAAAATGCTTTGCTGTTTGTAGGAAGCTATTCTGGACATCCTTGAAGATGTAAGGGAGAAACAGGATCCCGAGAACATTATGTTGCCAGCTGCACTCTTTTCACGAAAGCTGATGTTGGTATTTTTTCCATCATAATTATATATTCCAAATGTTTAAAATGCTACTCAAAAGGTGTGCACAGGGCAGCAGCTTATTCACGATTGCTGATCCATATTATATGTTGATTCAAGTCTGTCTTTTTGCCAGTGAGACCAGCATGAGGATGCAGAGGATCTGCTAAGGCGGGTTTCATTGAGGATGAAATAGCTTTGAGGGTGGAAGATCGGATGGATTATCGTATCGTATCTAAAGATTTATATAGCGCCTCTCTCAGAATAACTATTCAGAGGTGCTCTCAGCACGAAATCCCCGGGGGAAAAGAAACGTGTTTACGGAACGGGAGACCAAAAAGGAAAATCAGTCATCAGTTTAGCCCTTAGTGAGGGAGGAAGGTCATTCCAAGTAGAGAGACCAACCACAGCAAATGCCCGGTGTTGAGCCAAGGCAGTCCTAGTCCTAGGAACAAAAAGATCAAGCCAATCAGCAGAGCGCAAGGAATGCGATGAGGTCGCAGATTACGGCTTTCACATATAGTCCGAAAGATACTTTGGGGCACTGCTCAGGATTATGGTAGAAATCCTTCAAGAGGTGGGACTTCAATTTGGAGTGGAAACCTGTTAGGTGAGAAGTAGAGGGGTTTGAGGCAAATTGAATGATTGAGCTGCAGTATTGGTGTGAGAACTGAAAATTTCCAACACTCGGGGTAAAGATCATTCCAGAGTTGAGGTGCAGTCACTGGATCCGTTGGAGAACTTGAGGCGGGCTTGTGAAGGATGTACAAGTACTTATGTCGAACGTGCTTTTACCACCTGCTTCAGATTCACACTATATGCTCTTCGCTTACAACTGAAGCCCAACAACCTCCGGTGCATGCTTTCATATGCTCGAGAGTTGGCTATGGGCCTATGGCAATGCCATTTATGCAGGCCTGAATCATTCCTGCATAAATCGGCTCCAATAAGTTTTGATACTGTAGGCTCAACTGATCCATGGCATACCTTGATTTTAACATGTGCAGTTCATGTGGAAGGATCGTCATTCATCACCTATACAAAATGGCATTGAGTTAAAGAATAAAGATTTTGTGCTTGTGCATAATTGTCTAGCAGGCTATTCTTCATCATATCTCAAAGAACGTTGTATCTCAGGCTATTTCATTTCTAGTCAATGATCTATGTGCTCTGCTAGGTAAGATGACTGTTTTTTACCAGCCCAGATTTCACTAGCATAGAAGTTTGCTGTGTCGGCTCATTCGTGTGAAATAACTTGCCTAATTATCTGTGACATGAGGTCCTCACTTCTATCTCTTTCCCACAAGTACTTGAAGATCATTTTCTTTGATCGTGATTTATGCGCTAGGGCCTAGACCCAGACACTTTAATCAGTACTTTGGTGGAGCTGATCAATTTCTGAAATTAAGACAGTTCATTTGAAACTGGGCCGAAAATACGTCTAACATTGTACACTGTGAAAGGCCATTGAACTTATAACGATGACCATCTGTAATTGTAACTGTAATTGTAAGTGAACATCTGTATAGCGCCACTCAGAGATTCAGAGGCGCTCCCGACCCAGGGCTCTAACAAATAAGATAGCCTTCAGGCGTTTCCGAAACAGAGGAAGAGAAAGGCTGAGGAGCTCAAGACGCAATGCATGCGGAAGATGGTTCCATCTAGAGGGGCCGACAAAAGCAAAGCGTCTGGATTGAGCAGTTGCACCACGCATGGGAGGGACAACCAGAAGGCCTCTGGCGGCAGAGCGCAGAGAAGAGCGACCAGGGAGTGTAGAAACCGATGTGCATAAGGTATGAAGGAGATACCTCGAGCAGAGAGTTGCGCAGAGATCCTGAGTGGCCGAGTGGGTTGGTAGCCCGCTCTCCACGCCGGTGTCGCGTGACAGAGTCTCCCCCTAAAAGTCTCCCCCCGGAGACTCTATTTCGAAATAGATTCTCCCCCGGCGGATCTGTTTCAGAATAAATTCGCCCCCTGGAGACTTTGTTTCAGAATATAGTCTCCGGGGGGAGAGAATATTTCATCCCCCGTCGAAATAAAGTCTCCACCGGGGGAGACTTTATTTCAACACAAGATAGCCTACACTAACAATAATTACTTCTCGATCTCCCACTTCCTATACTTCCAACAATTACTTCTCAATCTCCCTCCATCTTTATTAATTATCTTGTATTTAGGGACCCTACCTAGCGGGATTCTTCTTTCCCTTCAGGGCACCCATTGACTCCAAAAATGCCTACTATTATCTATTTCTAATGTATATATTACTTGTTGCTAAAAAAACTATTCATGTATCTCATGTACCATTCATTTGGGAGCAATAAACTGAAACTGAACTGAATTGATGTAATATATTCGTTTGTAATGACAGTTAACATCATCTGGACTAGCGCAGAAAGCGCCTTTTAGTAGAAATCCTGAAGAAGTGCTATATTAATGTTCAGTTACATTACACTTATTATAGCTCACCAATCAACTTTATTTTAGCTTCCTTGGTTTAACAAAATCTTGAGTGTTTGGAATAAGATTCCTCTCCTCATCCAACAGGCGGCCAATCTTTAATGGTTTAAAAAATGTTATGCATTCACTTGGTATATGATGTCATTAACACTCATTAATAATGAGCCTTATTAATTACTGCTAATCTGCTGGTTAAGTTGTCCTTTTCCTCTGTTTGTCTCGTTTCGCTTAATGGTTTCATATTAGTTGCATATTTTAACCGTTCTGTTATATTGTTAAGTTAATTATTAGCAAAGTTGGCTTCATAATTATTGGTGATAAGCGTAGTTTTTCGCAGAGCGCAGTAGAAGTTAGACTGAAGTAAATCAATAATTTTAACGCATGGCTCACATTACCCACACAGTCAGCTCCCTGTATATTTTGTTTGCTTTCACTCGTCTGCTTTTTGCAACGCTATAGACATCGACGTATATTATACGTCGATGGCTAGGCCTATAGATGATAAGAACTATAGGCCTACATTTTCTCTTATAATCTAGCCTACCTAGAAAAATATCAATAAATTTTTTATGTCTTGGTAAATTAATATTAATTTCATGAAATCTCTCTCAGTCCTATAATCTATCATTTTCTAAATTGTTTTAAATTTCAAATTATAACAAAGCATAGCCTAATCATTTCTGGATAGCCCTGCAAATGACACTGTTATCAGTGTTATGGATGCGAGCACAAAATGTAGAATTCAGACCTACTTGCCAATCACCGACTCAATGAACTAAACAGACGTGGAGAAATTTATGAAGAAATCAGCAGCAAATTTACATTCTTAAAGGTCCATTTGAATGTTGAACAAATAACAGAATAATTTGAAACGTTTGCAAAGTTCTATCCTCAAGATCTTGACCGACATGAACTAATTAGCCTACAGAATGTGAACACCTGAAATACTATATGTCATTTGCAAAGCATCAGTGGGGGAGATTTTGTTCTGATACAAAGTCTCCGGGGGAGACTCTGTTACGGCAAGGGGGCGACTCTGTTTCGGGGGGAGACTTTATATCGTGACACCGGCGGCCCGGGTTCGATTCCTGGTCGGTCGGTTTATCTGAGATTAATTTCTCGGATCTTTACTGCGGGTGGCTCGGTCGCAATATAAACGTGGAGTACGAGGTTGCTTTCTGCCTCCGACACTAATCATCTTCGATATGAAAAGTGTCGTTAAGCCGAAGTACAACAAGAGAGTTGCGCATAAGTTTGAGAATTTTGAATTGACTGCGCTGGGGCACAGAAAGCCAGTGAAGAGTTTCCCGTATGAAGGTAGATATGCGAGAGTACTTTGGGAGACCACAAATAGGCGGGCGGAGTCGTTAAGAATGGACTGAAGCTTGGAGAGGTTTAGTGAAGAGAGACAAGCAAAGATGGAGTTGCTGAAGTCAACCCTAGTACAGATCAGTGCATGGACGAGAGTGTTGACCGCGTGAAGAGAGAGTGAGTGACGGATGGTGCGAATTTGGCGTGGATGATAAAGGCATGTTCGAGAGATACAACTGACATGGTCTGAAAATGAGATAACTGGATCCAGGCTAACGCCCAGATCTCGAACTGAGACAGAGTAGTGGACGTCTGGGAAAGTAGTGTGGAGAAATTCCATGTCAATCTTGGCTAGTTGGGCTCGACCGCCAAGCCAGATGAATTGGGTTTGTCTGAGTTAAGGCGGAGACGGTTAGAAGACATCCAAAGGTCCAGCGTCGTGGTGGCCTCAAGGACCCTCGCGACCAGTGAAGCAGCTGCGATGGCTGGACCATGAGCAAAGGCTTAGGTGTCATCGGTGTACTGATGAGCCGAGACCCCCTTGAGAGTGAGTATGTCTGAAATGTCGGCGGTGTAGAGAATGTAGAGGAGTGGTGCCAGAACAGAACCTTGATGCAAACCATATGGAATAAAAGTCCAGGGAGAGCGTGTGGACCCGAAGACGACAGAGAGAGAGAGAGAGAGAGAGAGAGAGAGAGAGAGAGAGAGAGAGAGAGCGGTCAGAGAGAAAAGAGCGGAACCAACAAATGGCCGAATCAGCAATGCCGAAGGATTTAGATAAGCGCTCGAGGAGGATGGCATGGTCCACAGTGTCAAAGGCGGCACTGACATCGAACAGTGCGAGAAGAGTGACGTGACCTTGGTCGACTGCGCTAAAGACGTCAGCAAGAAGGCGAGCCATGAGAGATTCAGTAGAGTGGTACTTCCTAAAGCCGGATTGGAGAGGAGGCATTAGTGAGTTGGCGTCGAGGTAGTGAACGAGCTGAAGTGAAATGCTTTGGAGATAGGGCGATAGTTGGAAGGAGTAATAGTTAGTGTATTAATCATTCTTACATATTAAATATTAAGAAACTACACTGGCAACTTTTTGCAAATTGCTGAAGGTTAAAGCCAACCTTTGGCCCATCGTAAGACGACCGCCATGGAGGGGGAACGCGACGCTCAGGTTGAGAACCACTGCTTGAGAAGATGTTTTGTTGTAATGGTTTGTAAAACATTGATAAGTACTAGTTAAGTACTGTTAGCTGCTTTGCATCGAACTCGGCTCTAATGAGTGTACTTACTGCACGCTCTTGGTGGGAAGAACTAGATGATGAGGGCAAGGACTGGTCTCCCGCCCTGATATGCCAAGGCTAAGGAAAATGAAGTTGCTAGCACTTCGTACCATGGCTGATTCAGATATGCTTAAGGATCTGCTCTTGTTCTAAATGTTTTAACTATTCCCTTAGTGATATTTCTTAGTGCATTTTTATATAATTTATATGCCGCTCTAGGCTACATTTGTTTTAACTACTCCTCATTGGAAAGGTATGGCTGAAATACACCTGACTATCATTCGTTAACAACTTTAGGTGTTGTACGAAAATCCAAGCAATCTTTCTGCCCAACTGTGCATAATTTGCCACCATTATTCAACACCGCTCAATAAAATTGTTTGTTTTGTAATTTTGACAGATGGTTCATCACTCGAAAAAGAGGCTCTCAGTTCCTCCACCAATACCGCCACTGAGCCAACGTCATCTGCCTCACGCTCCTCTACTTAAATCCCCACAGACTTTCCACATCAATTTGAAGTCTCACATCTACCAAGATTTCCTATCGTTGTCGGATTGACCATCGCTTTAAATTGTTTTAGACTTTTAATATGGTGTCTCCAGACAACTGTTTGAACTTTTACAGTCCTCGTGTATACAAGTTAGTTTATTAAATTTAAAGACAGTAAGAAAATTCACAAACAGTTATTGGACTTGGCAATGTCTTGCCAAATATGTTAGCTTGTGTAGTATTATTAAAGAAGATGATTTTTGACACTTGGTGATTTTGTCATTTCTTTTTATGTTTAATATGTGATTTTTAAATGTCTGGGTGGATTTCACGTTCATCTTGGACATATATATATATATATATTTATTTATGTATGTAGTTTTAAAATACCAAAATGCTAATGGATTTTAAATTCTTGTTCTGCCTTATATAGATATTATACAGATATGGACTAAATATCTATAAATATACTTGTACTTATAATAAGTGTATATTAAAATATATTTACATATATTTATGTAGTGTTTTTACATAATCATTATTTATGAACTAAAAAAATGCATATTTTACTTACCTATATTATTTAAATCAATATTAAGTATATATTCATATATGTATAATATATATGCATACATTTTATGTATATGATATTATATTAACATAAATTTATATCTTTTGGAACAGTGTTATTCATGCAATTTTTTGCATTTCTTTTACAAAAATATATATACACATGTGTATATACCTATGCTGTATATACACCTGTATCTATGGTATATACCTAAATGGATATATATGTAGGTTTATATAGGCATAATTATATGTAGCGTATATATTACGTTGCTAATAACGTATTTCTACGTTAGGTGCTTAACGTAGCGAACTACGTCACAGAAACCAGTATACGTGAATCTAACGTAGAATTACTACGTTAGGTGCTTAACGTAGCGAACTACGTCACAGAAACCAGTATACGTAAATCTAACGTAGAATTACTACGTTAGGTGCTTAACGTAGCGAACTACGTCACAGAAACCAGTATACGTGAATCTAACGTAGAATTACTACGTTAGGTGCTTAACGTAGCGAACTACGTCACAGAAACCAGTATACGTGAATCTAACGTAGAATTACTACGTTAGGTGCTTAACGTAGCGAACTACGTCACAGACTAACCAGTATACGTGAATCTAACGTAGAATTTCTACGTTAAGTGCTCAACGTAGTGGACTACGTAATGGAAACCAGTACGTTAAACTAACGTAGACTTACTGAGTGCATATTCGACGTAATACTACGTTAAAAAATACGTTCTATATAACGTAGTAGTTCCTCGTTTTTGCCGTTTTGGAACGCTCGCCTAAATTTGTAGTGACTTTCAGAAGCTCATAACTTCATTAATATTGCAGATAATACAATGAAATTTTCAGGATATTTAGTCTTTGTTGTTTAGATGAAATGCTGAAGAAAAGAATGATCAGTGTTTAAAACTGTTAGATTATGACCCATCTAAAAATGGCAAAAAAAACTCGTGCATGATCGGATGATCATATTTTGCAGCTCTGCCATGGCCAAATTGATCTTGTATTACAGAATGTTTTAACAACTCATAATTCTAATATACTTTCTCTACAGAAATATGCAGAAATTTTGCATTTATGATGCATGTCTGCTACCACATGGCCTTCCAAAAATGGAAAATTGTATTCCGAAGACCATTTTCAAAGCCAAAGATCATCATGTGGGATAGGTCATGGAACAATGCAACAATCCATCATTGGAAAGAGCAGCTCAGTGACTGTAAGGTCACCAAAAATGGTGATGGTGTCTCTTCTTGTTCATTTTATACCTTTATTTCAGACGTGGCAGTGTTTCCTGCATTATATTGTGAAAAAATCTCTGTAATGAGTCAGTTTACTCAGATTTCAATCTCTACATCTTATTCAGTTCTTGAAGTTATTTGGTAGATATCAACCCCAGTGATTCATATGAAAGAAAGATATTGAACCTTCGCAGGACGGAGAGGGGTAAATAATTACCCCAGGGGTGTTTGAATTAGAGGTCTGCGGGTAGAGCATTTTTGCTACCCGACCCGTACCCGTAGCACAGGACCGTTACCCGTACCCGTACCCGACCCGTACTCGAAATTACTACCCGACCCGACCCGTACCCGCGGGTATACCTGTACCCGTACCGTACCCGCCATGTAATTAATAGGACTCCCATAATCCCAATCCCTATCAGTCGAATGGTCTTACAATGCATGTGGTAGTAATAATAATAGTCTGACAATCATGGTGATGATCACAGTAATAAAAATAGTAATAATAATAACAATAATAATAATAATAATAATAATAATAATAATAATAATAATAATAATAATAATAATAATAATAATGGTAATCCCGTAGTTTAGGTTGGTAAATTATTTGAATATCTTCAATACCGAACTTCACGTTAGTAAGTAAGCAATCTACCTATATCCATGATAACTATCGTCAATCCCGCTTCCATTTCATCGAGAATTTTTTTTAATCAATCCAGCTTCCATTTCATGAAAAAAATTAGCCAACTTCTATTTAACACAAAAATATTTTTCATCAATGTAACTTTTATTTAAGCAAAGAACTATTCTCATGGGTCCAGCTTCTACTTACGGAAACAATTATTTTCATCATTCCAGCTTCTATTGCATCGAAAGCTTAGTATCATCAATCCAGCTTATATTTACGATAAAAATTATTTCGATCAATCCAACTTCTATTTAAAGAGAGAATGGTTTCATCAATCCCACTTCGAGTTAGTGAAACAATTTTTTCGCTTAATCCAGCTTCCATTTTAATTTGACGATATAAAATAATTTACCAACCTAAACTACGGGATTACCTTTATTATAATAATAATAATAATAACTTATTTCGGGGACCGCAAAAGAAAACACACCTCTTTCAGCGTCTTTCAATTTGCACAAACAATTCAATGCTGTGGGTTTTCGGTGAAATTTTACACATTTAACCGGTGAAGATGACCGTTAACTTCAGAACGACAAAAATCGTCGCACAGTTTTTTGGAGCCTGAGGGATTACACTTACCTCGGGCGATTGAAAATATAACAATCACTTTTAAGGAGCCAACCATAACACGGCAGTTTGCTACAAAATACCGCTAACTGAATAGTTTAAGTATTTCTCAGACGTAAAGGGATGGCAGACTTTGTGTTTCAGCTATGCCTAGCCTAACTGCCGTAACTGCTTCAACCTTTTTTAAAGAAAACATGGCCGCTAGACTGCCAGGATTGGCGTCAGCGACCTCTCACACCGGTTGTCGGGACAAAAACTCAGATGAGATATATTAAAAAAGGACTACAATCGTGTTAATGCAAACAAGACATTTTGTAACTGTAAATTGAGCATCTGCAGAATGAATGTCAAGCTCACTAAGGCGCACGGACATAGGTTAACACAAGGATATGGTACTTAGACAGGATACCGCCAGTTTTAGTAAGTCGTTGAAGGTACAAGACTCACAATTACATGTAACCCCAAAACTTCAGTTCGGTACGGGTAAAACCGGATATACCCGTACCCGTAATGCTCCTACCCGTACCCGACCCGTAAAATGTCTACCCGATCCGTACCCGACCCGCGGGTACGGGTAAACCCGCGGGTACGGGTATACCCGCACACCCCTAGTTTGAATGCTGATTGCGGAGCAACCGTTGGCAGTTATATTTTGACGTTCCATGTGTTTACAAGTTAATACCTCTGACATATTCTGACACCAAAGCCAGGAAAATGTCATGTTGGGGAAGAAGATTTTTGAGTCCAAAGTGTCCTGGGGTAAAAATTTACCCCTCTTCGTCCTCGACGTCGTTAATTATTCGTTCATGGTGAATATGCATTTTTCAAAGATATTTTTCATAAGTAACCTGTAATCAGAAATAAAGTACTGAATCTACCGTAGAATTCGATTTCAATAGTTGCAATAATTTTGGGAGTGCACTTTCCAAGATGGCGGCCAAGATGGCCGCCAAAACACAGAAATATGCATATTTCCGCTCACAGGTATGTTACAATGACAAATGAACCCTCCACTTTCATAGTTCCGAGGTCAAGGAATCCATTTATCGTAGTGAGAATAGTGTGTCAATACTACTTTCCAAGATGGCGGCTAAGATGGCCGCCAAACACAGAAATATGCATATTTCAGCTCATGGGTATGCTACAATGACAAATGAACCCTCCACTTTCATAGTTCCGAGGTCATGGAATCCATTTATCGTAGGGAGAATAGTCTGTCAATACCACTTTCCAAGATGGCGGCCAAGATGGCCGCCAAACACAGAAATATGCATATTTCCGCTCATAGGTAAGCTACAATGACAAATGAACCCTTCACTTTCATAGTTCCGAGGTCATGGAATCCATTTATCGTAGTGAGAATAGTCTGTCAATACCACTTTCCAAGATGGCGGCCAAGATGGCCGCCAAACACAGAAATATGCATATTTCGGCTCATAGGTATGCTACAGTGACAAATGAACCCTCCAATTTCATAGTTCCGAGGTCAAGGAATCCATTTATCGTAGTGAGAATAGTCTGTCAATGCTACTTTCCAAGATGGCGGCCATCCCCTAGAGGTAAATTAGTATTGTCAGACTCTTCTCACTATGATAAATGGATTCCTTGACCTCGGAACTATGAAAGTTGAGGGTTCATTTGTCATTGTAGCATACATATGAGCTGAAATATGCATATTTTTGTGTTTGGCGGCCATCTTGAAAGTGGTATTGACAGACTATTCTCACTATGATAAATGGATTCCTTGACCCGGAACTATGAAAGTTGAGGATTCATTTGTCATTGTAGCATACATATGAGCTGAAATATGCATATTTTTGTGTTTGGCGGCCATCTTGGCAGCCATATTGGAAAGTGGTATAGACAGACTATTCTCACTACGATAAATGGATTCCTTGACCTCGGAACTATGAAATTGGTGAGTTCATTTGTCATTCTATCTTACCTATGAGCGAAAATATGCATATTTCTGTGTTTTGGGGGCCATCTTGGCCGCCATCTTGGAAAGTGGTATTGACAGACTATTCTCACTAGGATAGATCGATTTCTTGACCTTAGAACTATTAGAATTGATACCTCATTTTTTATTGTACCTTACCTATGAGCTGATATATTAAAAATTGCTTTGGGGTAAAAAATTACCCCTCTTCGTCCACCGTGTATCGTAAAATGTCTTCGTCCTGCGACGGTTAAATATATACATGTCCAAATAATAAAACGTCTAAATTGGCTTAGAACTGTGCAATATTAACAAATTTATAGATTAAAAACGACAAGTAACACCACCCAGATTCTTGCATGTTTGGAAAGAGCACAACAAACTGATCACATGATCATTTACTGGCCTAGATAGGACAGTCCAAACTTGGTGGATTTTTGACTCATAACACACTTTGCGAGCGTGCCATGTAGCACCCAGTAACCATTAAAGGCAAATATTTTATGACATCTATGACATTGTGGCCGCAAAGGCAAAGAAGAAAAATCTTATTAATAGCTGGTCAGGTATAGGAGTTAGAGCAGCCAATACCTAGAAGGGCGGATTGGGGTCATTTTTGACCCATGACACTATTACTGCAAATGCTATTTTTCTAGTGTATATCTTATAATATTATTAACCTTACTTATTTATGACGGCATTGCAGAGCTCACGTTCTTCCCGCCATTTGTAAACAGTTTTGTTTATTGTTTTAAACATAATTGATACAAAAACAGCTACATCTGAGGGTTATCGATACCTGTGCTAAAATGAGTCGTCGTGTACGATATAGGTTTACAGCAAACCAAGCCCTTCGTTTGATTTAAGAAATCGGTGAGGACACTTCTGCGAATCTGAAGATAATGATAGTGAAGCCTGTCTCACATACCGGAGTACAAAACCTGTCTGTTGAAGCAAGTAGCAGTCCGTCTGTTTCAAGTGTCGAAAATGATCATGGTGGACAAGCATTAGAAATACTAAAGTTCCTATCGCTGGAAGTGTGCGTGCATGTGTCGAGGACAGGCCGTGTTAGAGATGGAGTCGCTCATCATTTCAACATCATGACAGCACAAATGCAGCAGCTATAGATACCAGGGAACCTCAAGAGACGGCACTGTTTGGATTGTGATTTCACCCGATGATGCACCTCGTGGAAGGCTAAGCAGTCAGAACGTGCTCAGCGAAGTTTCAAGACTAACGCTGTTTGCAACACAACAAAATAAGAAAAGATTCTATTTTGAGCGACTTTCAACTACTGGCTGATGAAGGCATGATGCGTCATATCATCCAACGATGCACTTAAAGAGAAGCACTAGCGTGTATGGGACACGACTCATGTTCAGTGTCGCTTGAGAAACTTGACGTCTCTAAATAGTACCTTCAGCATAAATAATTTAAAAGTTTAACATTCTGAAAGCGTATTACAATGAGATAAGTAAATCATTCAGTTATTGTCAGGAATTGTTAAAAAAATGCGTGATGCTTCTGCGGCGGAAGATTCCACCACGCAGCGCATGAAGAAATTACATCTGCGGCGGAAGGTGTTTAGCATTTTATCTAATGACGACACTAACCCTAATCCTGACCCCAACAACCCTTACAACGCCTAATCTCACCATAACCGACCCTCACTATGCCAATAATATTGATAGAAGTAACACAGTTTGGACAATGCGCATGCGCCGAAGGTTAGAATAATTTAGCAGCGTAAAATACGGTTATGCTTTAAATTGACAATAGAAAACAATTTAGCAACGTAAACTACTGTTTTACCAATACACTTTAACCAGAACGAGTTATAAAGAACGGTGCATCCTAACCTGGTTTGGATTAAAGTCGAATTTTCCGTAATCTGTTTTATACAACCATCAGAACAAAATGGCGAACGATGAAAGTAACTCGAAAACGATGGCAAGTAAGCTGGAGGTTTAGAAAGTATTATCCTGTCATCTAGCGAATACTTTTTCAAGTGCTCGATGAACCGAGATTTCACCTCATTTAAATTTGTACCTGCCTTATTTATAAAATTGCTCTCCCTTTACATCTAAATAATACTAGGAAGAAAGAAGTGAATAAATTATTCTAGAGGTGGCCCGTTGTAGCGCATTAACGCACTGTAATATCACATCAGCACCGTGGCTGGTTAGAGCGGTTCCGCGACAACTCGTCTACAGACTTTTTCGTCTACGACAATTCGTCTACCGACATTTCGTCTACAGTTATCCATTAGGGCTAATCAACAGAGGCCGCTTTCTTATAGTTTCGCTAAAACGTGCTATATGTTCTCGTGAATTCAGCTTCTTATTACTGAAAAGATTATTTTCATGAATCCAGCTTCTGTTGAATGGTAACATAGTTTCATCCATGCATCCAGCTTGGTTTCCAGCTTCTGTTTACGGCAAGAATTATTTTTGATCAATCCAGCTTCTATATCAACACAGGAATGTTTTCATCAAACCCACTTCCATTTGGGGAAACAGTTTTTTCATCAATCTAGCTTCTAGTTTAAAGTGACAATATCAAAAATTTTGTAGACGAAATGTCTGTATTGTATTGTATTGTATTGTATTGTATTGTATTGTATTGTATTGTATTGTATTTAGAAATTTATAAAGCGCTTCTCACAGTAATACCCAATCAGAAGCGCTCCCAGTGCGAAGAACTCTGCGAAAAAAGAAACGTCTTAAGACAACGAGAAGAGGCAGAAATACCCCCAGTTAAGATCACAGATCGAATGGTAGAGGGAAGGTCATTCCAGAGCATAGGACCAACAGATGCATAAGCGCGATGCTGGGCAGTAGCAGTCCGCGACCGAGGTACGAGAAGGTCATGACGGTCTAAGGAGCAGAGTGAGCGACTAGAGGCAGCCGAAAGGGGTCTGTAGACAAATTGTCGTATACGAAAAGTCTGTAGACGAATTGTCGTGACACCGGTTAGAGCGGTTGACATGCAGGGCCGGCCCTAGCCCCTATGGCGCCCCAGGCAAAGCATACATTTGGCGCCCTCTAATCCCCACTCCATAGTCCACCCACGTCACAACCCATTTCGGTAATTTGAATTACGGAAAAAAGACAAAAATATTTGGAGCCTATTACCCAAAATTAATAAGAAATATTTTTCTGCTTGTTGCCATGCAGAACATTATGCTCAACTGAGTTATTTATTACAAAAATTTATTAGTACACTCAACTTCGAATTACCAAAAAATTCGCAATTACCGAAAAAAGACAAAAATATTTGGAGCTTACTACCCAAAATTATTTGTTGAAGTAATAAGAAATATCTTTCTGCTTGTAACTTTTCTCCATCAGGTTTCAGTTTATCAAAACAAATTAAAGCTGAAAGTAATTTAAGCAAATACCTGCAGTAGGCCTATTATATATTACAAACGAGTTACTAGCCGATGTCTGGGTACTAATAAGTTACTAGCACTAACAGCTAAAGTAGTTTCAGTTTTGTTGAAATAGTTGGAAAGCCATCCATTTTGCTTTTGATGTTAACTTATGTTTCTTGTTTTTTCTTACAATTTTGAGCACCTGATAACTTCTGACGCTTCATAGGGTTTACTTAATTTTTTAATTTAAAATTTTAATTTTTATAAGATCAAAACTATAAATTGATCTAGATAGAGCCTATTTTATCAAAACTGTTATTAAAATGTAAATGTGCATATTTTGACAGATAATTAACTAATGCAACTGCGATGTCTGCTCGGCAGTCAACAAAATTTAATAAAGACTGGCCTACATAGAGTAAATATACTACAATATTTCTTCAACTGGTGGTAATTTCAGTCGAAAAATGTCACGATGTCAGCATCAGATTCACGGACGGCCAGGTCTATAATTAGGCTATTATACACAGACTACAGAGTACAGATTGCAGGTGAAATAAATTTTTGAATTTTAATGGTTAAAATAAAATGTGTGCGGTGTTGAAATTGAATTAGGCCTACTTGAAAAAGGAGCAATGAAAGCAATAATTATTTTAATTTGTTCCATAATCGACAGTTTTGAAATCAAAAGAAATTAATCATTGTAATGGAAAAATGGCCAAAATAGTGAAAACATTAAAATGTTAAAACACATTTTTTGTGAAAATGGCGCCCCCTAGATCTAGGCGCCCCAGGCAACTGCCTGCTTTGCCTGTGCCTAAGGCCGGCCCTGTTGACATGTAACGCAAAGAGTATGGGTTCCATCCTCGTCCAGGGCGGTTACTGCGTATGGACCGTGAGCAAGTCCTTCGCCCACAATAGCTTCGCAATATAATTGCATCTGTGCCGCCGTGGCGTGTGCACTTCTGAATTTTGGACACCTGTGGAAGAATGGCGATATCAAAATGCAGTTGCATTGTATGTATTGTAATTTGCAGTGCTTTTTTTCTTGAAAAAAGGTTCCGGAACTCAACAAATTCAGAACAGTTATAGTGGCATATTTTATGGTAATATTTCTATTTCATATAATATCAATATCAATAAACACTGAAGGCACTTAGATTAAATAAAGATATCTAAATAATTTACAAAACTGTTAATGAGAAATTTAAATTAGTTCAATTATTTTTTAATAGCTGAAAAAGGTCCCGGAACGGCGTTCCGGACCGTTCCGGCTGAAAAAAAGCACTGGTAATTTGTACGCCAAAAGCGCCTTGGTTATGTTTAACTTTCTAAAAGTAAAGCGCTGTGAAACGTTATCGTAATCGTAATCTGCAAATTTTTAAAGCGACACTCGACAGCTAAGCGCAGTGCAGGGCAGCTGCTTACTCACGAGAGCTGGGTGCTTGTTTGCGATTCCCACTCTTGTACAAGGATTCATTAATATTCATAAACCTCAATCGCAAATGAATTATAATATACATCAGATCAGGCTTTCTGAGCTATATTATGCACTTTCAATAACTTTGCGTGCTAATAATTATAATTTATAATTAATTATAATTATTCTTTATTGAAACAATCCGGTTGACAAACGCAACCGGTTACAGTGTACAGTTATGCAGTTGAAACAATTCACAATAGCACAAATGACAGAAGACATAAATCTGAACTAATCTTAACTAATACATGGCGCTAATAGCAGCCTACAAAGCATGACCGCCTACGGATCTCGATCTCGGTACCTCTCGCTCTCTATGCCAGTGTGTTATCCAATGCGCTATCCGGCAGGATTGATGGATAGAAAATTATCGGGAACATTGTTGAGTAAAATCGAAAAATACATAGGGCCAATATTGTGATAGGGCTGCTAATTTTTTTATTATCTTTAGATTTTGTATACCGTACTGTGCTGATTTTTTATTGCAACTTGGGTAAAAGTGTATTGTAACGGAGGCCGTATTGCGTGGGTTTCAGGGTTGGTCGAATAGAAGTGGAATTGACGAACAGAATTCTTGCTAAATAGGCCTAGAAGCCTACACGAAGTTAACCAAGGGATCATTCACAGAAATTAAAGAAGTTGTTGATAAGGCCTGAAGAGTCAATAAATTTTATGCCTTGACGCGGTGGCCAATTATAAGTTATAGCGCTCGGCCTTTAAGACGGAGTTCAATGTGTAAGGACTTCGAGCAAGTCCTTCACTCAGTATTGCTCTACGTCATCGATGTGCTGTCGTACGGTCATGTGTGCCTTTCTGAACTTTGAAAGGAGGACAATAATCAAATACAGTAATTGTATTATTTCATTGTTCTTCTCACTGAAGAGAAGCAACTCTTCATTTTAATATAATAGGTTTTGGAAGTGTAATGTAAAGTAATTTAGCATTACAGAGCCTAGTGAGCTTTCGTATATCATATTCGTAAGATTCTGACAGCTGAATCTAGGTTGATGAATGACCTGCGTTAACCAGTAAGGAGAGGAGATACCAATTATAACAGCAGCAGGTCATGGCGCCTACAGAGTTAGGATCTGAAAGAAGAGGACAATATCTTGATGAAGAATAATTATTACTGACCCACTATGATCTACTTCTAAAGAGCGCCAGTCTTCATAGGCAAGCCTCTTCTAGAATATCGTAATTATCATTCGATGAAGATAATAGATGAACCCCAGATGTTACATTCCAGAATCTACTAAAAGGTCCCGCCCTCGCTTGAAGGAACATAGGTTAGTATATAATTAGTTAAGGATTGACGCAGGCCTCACCTTTGATAGGATTCTTATAGGCCCTAAGTTGTCAATCTTAGGATTCAGGGCAAACCAATCAAGAGGCACTATTACTAAAGAGCTTCAGAATGACTTACGATAAGGAACTGAGTAGACAGGGAGAGTCAGATAGTTGGGTAGTTCAGTGATCAGTGACACGGTCAGGTTGGCCAGCAGCTGAGACTGCGCATTCTGCATAGACTGCGTCATGTCTAGTGTTTAGCAGACACTGGGTGTTCGTCTTAAGACGTCTGGAATAAAAGTTCTTTTAGTTGTAGCAATCATTGCAGCTATCTCATCGTCGTTAGTTTAGCTAGAACAATCATGTGCAATTAAACTGTGTAATCGTCAAGAGACATTCTCAGAGAATGCATTAAAGAAATGCATACAGAAGAATCTGCCTTCTTAGACAGCGATCTTATAAAATTATGTCGATCCTAGTAATTGAAATTCATTCAAAGTAGGGAACATTTTTTCAGTGTTCGTTCGGGAATCTGCCTTGCAATTCAAACGATGCCATTAAACCTATTATGACTGATGCAGCACTTTGTTTATCATTTAACCCAGGTAAGCAAGATCGGTAAGACTACATGACTTTCAGAGATAATTATTTTTAAATAATAATTGCACACTATTATAATCAGACGGCAAAGGTAAAAATTGTCGGGTTACTGTCAAAGGATCCTGAGTGGCCGAGTGGGTTGGTTCCCGCTCGTCACGCCGGCGCCCCGGGTTCGCTTCCCGGTCGGGTCGGTTTATCAGAGATTAATTTCTCGGATCTTTACTGCGGGTGGCTCGGTCGCATTATAAACGTGGAGTACAATACAACACACAACACAACACAAATATACTGGGGCGCGGTGGTTTGGTGGTATGTTCGGTGCCTTGCAGCTGGAGGGTTGCGGGTTCGAATCCACCTCAAAGTCGCCGCGTAGAGACCTGGGCAAGTCCTTCACTCGCAATTGCTCATGCGCTTCGGCGTGAAACTCCGATTCAGCGTTCGCGCAGTTGTCGGGAGCGCCTCTGAATGGGAAATCTGGTAGGGGCGCTATAACAAGTGTTCAAATACTGGGATACAATACAAGTGAGTTTAGAATTAAAAGGGGAGTCAGACAGGGATGTGTGATCTCGCCAACATTGTTCAACATACTTTCAGAGATGGTCATGAGAGAGGCACTGAGAGGATACAAAGGAGGCATTCAAGTAGGAGGAAGAAGGATAACAAATCTACGATATGCAGATGACATAGTGTTAATGGCAAGCACAGAAATGGAACTACAGGATCTGGTGATTCGATTGGACAGGGAAGGGCGAAAAAAGGGCTTAGAGATCAACATAGGTAAAACAAAGTGTATGGCACTAAATGGGAATCAATGCAACATCAAAGTACAAGACAGTATGATTGAACAAGTGGAAACCTTTGTGTACTTAGGATCGCTCATAACAGAAGACGTGGATTGCAGCAGAGAGATAAGAATAAGAACTGCAAGAGGACTTGGAATAGGAGTAGATCTGATGAAACTGTGGAAAACCCATAACATAAAACTTAACACAAAGATTAAATTAATGAGGACACTTATATGGCCAGTGATGATGTATGGCTGCGAGAGCTGGACAATCAAAAAGAGGGATGAGGAGAGAATAAAAGCATTTGAAATGAAATGCATACGAAAAATACTGGGTATATCATGGATAGAGAAAAAAACAAATGAATGGGTGTTAGAGACGGCGGGAGTGGAAAGGAATTTACTGGAATCAATCAAAAGAAGAAAGATGTCTTACTTTGGGCATATAATGAGGAAACAAGGTGAATGTCTAGAGAAAGAAATTATGCAAGGAACTGTACCGGGAGCAAGAGCAAGAGGGAAACCAAGGAAGAGATGGATGGACAATGTGGGCGAATGG
>JACEVL010000043.1:67500-95000 GCA_020284085.1 Aporrectodea caliginosa
ATCCAATGTCTCCTCGTTAACTCATCCATTCTCACTCTCTCTCGACCTCCTGTCACTACTCATCTCAAGTTCTCCAACCGAGCAATATCCAACACTGCACCACGTCTCTGGAACGACCTACCTCCTGAATTCCGCACTTTTTCGGTTCCTCAACCATCATCTCCAATCACCCACCATCATCCGCATTAGGCTCCTCTATCCATCACCGCCAAGGCTTTCCACTCAAAACTAAAGTCTCTCCTCTTCAAGAACTCTTACCCCGACTCAACTGCTCATCTACCTTCAAACTCTCGACCTAAACGACACCCACCTTAGCAGCTACTCTGACACCTCTGATCCTCTGGAAATCGGACTCGGACCTCCTCGGACTACTCTTTTGGACAACCCTTTTGACTAGACGCAGCGCTCGTGAATAAGCTGGTGCCCTGCGCTTGGCTTTCGAGTGGCGCTTTAGAAGTTTGGAGATTACGATTACGATTACGATTACGATTACGTTCGTTATATACCATGTGTGCTATTGCGGTAGCGATGCTAATCAAGGTTTCCACAGGTCTCATACGGCACTCGTTCGCAAAGTAACAGAAGTTTTGATGACACGACGAAACTGGTATCCCTTGCGTCCCTCAATCGTTCAAATAGTCAGTCAGTCAGTGAGTTCCTCTGCATGATGTGACAACGCTGGAAAATCTTGCTACTCCAGGACGCTACATTAACCCTCAGGCTACCGAGGTTTTTTGTGACACGGGCTAAAAAGAGGGGGCTGGTTACCACCCCCATGGATTTCGCGTTTGGTTTCACATATCATATCTTGTAATACAGCAATGGATTCAGCATTCATTTCTGAACAGAATGGTATATTTAGTTGTCAAGTATGTGAATGCACCTCGAAATTACATAAGTTTTAACAAAGGAACCGATAATTAGCGATATTTAATACTATCGCGTATATTTTTTACTTTTTGGATAAACAAATATAACATCATGTATGTTTTGAAACTGATCTATGTGACCTGGGGCTATTATTACTAATAGTCCCAGATGCATGGGCGTCCGCAGGGGGGCGCAAGGGGGCGCATGTGCGCCCCCTGGATTTTGCGCATATTTGCAAAGAATTTTTGCTTATTTGGTTTGGACCTATAGGCTATCTTTGTTTAGGCGGATGTTTGAAAATTTAACGTATATAGTTCTCTCTTGGTAATATGAAATTCATATTGTCAACCCGAGACGGCGAAACTCATTCACTCGTATCGGCTAATTGGCATCGTATTCTTTTCTGTTGTTTTTAGCCGATGCTGCCAGATAACAGTTAGCCGCGTAGTCAGAACTTTATATAGATCTATATGTCCATATATATCCATACACACACATATATATATATATAAGTGTATATATATATATGAACATAATTATATAATTGACCCTGGCGTGGAGTGACAGTCTCTAAGTAATCAGATTCTTCCATTGGATGCAAGCTAACACACGTTCTGCCAGACTTTTTAAAAATACCCCGCTCGCTTCGGAATCGGAACCAGTCCCAAGCCTGGATGAAGGAGGAATGCGAATCTATTAATCTTTGTTGTCGCACGGGTCGTTAAACTGAAACTTCTACTCCTACGCTTTGTGAGTCACTCAGGCAGTATCACAGGAACGGAAAAGACTAGCACTTCTGAGTAGAACAATTTCATCTTGCTGTCTCGCTGAACGAAAATTAATACCTGAACGAAATCGATTCCGCCTTCGACTGGGAAGGTAGGTTTGGCCGACTAATACTACGTATTAGCCTAGTTTGAGGGAGGGAAAATAGAGTAAGGGAATATTTGCGCAAAGTCTTTAGGACTACTCCAAATCGGAAGCTGGTTGTTATAGGCCTAGGCCCTAATCTTATAAAACATAATGACAGTATATAGCTTCTTTATATGATAAGCTCAAAGAGTAGACCTAATATAATAAAATTGACAGTGTGCCTGTGTTTAACTTCCACATTCAGTTTCGTGGTAATTAGGCCAAATATAATAATTTAATTATTAACTAACGGTTTTTTTCTTTTGCGTTGGGTGTGCATATCAAATGAATACATTGCAGTTTGGACAAGAACCCAGACGATTGCAATTGTTATTTCAAGAATAAGGTCAGATTTCAATCCTATCAAATTTAATTATCATAATATTTTTTGACGATGAATGTCTATGAATATTTTCGCATGCTGGGATCCGCGCCAGAGGATCGAGGGGTAGCCAGCGCCGATAGGATCGAGCGACCGTCGAAGGTGAAGGGATCGGTTGCTTTCGACACTCTATTTAGTCCCTGTGACAACTATTTACAAGTTTGCGCCCCCTAGAAAAATTCCTGCGGACGCCCATGCCCAAATGTAACCAAGAACATTTTAAACATAATGGTGCTTCATTTGTAACAATAGCCTATAAACTAGTCCATACTTGTAGCGAAATCTAAAAGCATGCAGCTATATCAACATGAAACAAGACTGCGTTATTGTTCACGGCAGTCAAATATGCCAGTGGTCCTTGCAGTTATTGCAAGTTACTCCCGTTGTTTTGTGCGATTACTTCCTGTAAACAGGCTTCTCACTTCATCTTGAGTATATGTTTCAGCTAATATAAGTTCTAAATCTGTAGCTGTTGACAAACGTGTACGTAGAAATATCGGTTTACGTTGTGATGCTGCATTCTGCCATTTTCAGACAGATATCGCGTATTATTATTTTTTTGGATCACTTCCAGTGTTCAAAAGACAAATATAGTAAGCAAGCAAATGTAGCCCTGCATTCCCTCTACAGAATAGTATATTTGGGTATATTTCACAACCGGAGGCAAATTCAGAAATATAATTAGAGAAAAATAAAGTCATGCAAAATTTAAAAAATTTCTTACACACATATTTGCATGGCAGTGGTGAAGCATACTTAATATTGAGCAGAGCTTAAATTTGACAGATTTGGCCTAATTTTTCATTTTAGATTTTTACTATGTGAAACACATACAACTTTGATTCCTAAATATTTACAACTCCGTTACGTACTAAATACACATTACAATATACCGCCACTGTTTATAATCAGTGATTAATTAGTATCAAGTGTGCATTAAATTATTACACAGCAAAATAAATTATTATGACGATAAATTATCTACATATACCATTAAAAAAATTCATTTTAATAGAAAAATAATGTAACGGAGTTGTAGTAACGGAGTTGTAAAATATTCATTATTAGGTCGCCACGCTTACCGGGCGAGTTAAGACCTAAAAAATAGTTAGTTTATAGTGGTCAGTTTCAATATTATTTTTGAAAGAAAAAAATTATATATATACGCAAAATGCAATAATTACCGTCACGGAGTTGTAAATCGTTTTTATACTATAACATTACCGGATAAATTTTAGAAAATTTTCGACAGAAGCAAACATCCATATTGATTTCTTTTTGGTAAAATCAATGAAGAAATGTTCCCTGCTATCGAAGATGGCAATTTAAAAAAATTGAGTTTTCAATTTATTCCACAGATGGCAGGAACCCATTCGTAACGGAGTTGTAACCAATATTTGAAGACAGGGGGTTTTATTAATTTTTTTATTATTTAGTTCGTTAATAAGTTAATAAAAACCATATGGAGCAATGGATATATGTTAGTTAATGATCTAAAAATTATAAAACATCAGTTGAGCGCTTCAGCTGTTACCCTAACGTAACGTTGAATTGACGCACCATTAGAAAGGACAATGCAATTTCGGGGTAAAATTGGAATTTATAAATTTTTTTCTCATATTAATCATCTAAATAATATAACAGAAATATTTTTTTATAACTGACTTATGCCCTATAATGTGTTAAAAAATAAAAAATTATAATTTTACACTTTGTGTAAGCCGCTCAAAGGAGAAGACGGAAATTTATCTAATTTGCCTCAGGTTGTGAAATATACCCATTTGTTTCTCTTCCAGGAAGAAAAATGAATACGCTATGGTCGAAAAACTAAGGGGCGGTATCCACCCCTCTGGTACCTCGAGTATATCGGGTATAGCTTTTGAATGGCGTGAGATACCACCATGATGTTTGCCAAAATTATTCTGCTACAGCTACCTAAAATGTAAAAATTATATTTCATATGAAAAACAAATTTTATGCATAAAAACCTAGCCCGAGGGTTAAGGCAGTGTCATCGGCCAACGATATATTGCACGAAATGAAGTCGCAGCGCCTCACGGGATACCCGACGCAAGTTGAATGGAGGCGAGTCATCGTTTGCTGTTGTGTGGTTGTGCCGTTGTGGGCGCCACCGAACCCACCTGGAAAGAGATCTTCTAACGACTTATTCTTTCCATACCTGCAGCGCTGAAAACGGTCGACGCTGTCTGAACACATGGCGTTCTTCTGTTTGCCTGTGGATATAAGTACGTATTATTCAGAGAGGCAAACGCTTTCGGTGTGTACAGAGCTGTAGATGAGACGAATGGATTTTTTAAATAAATAAATTAATTAAATTCCGTCTCGGCGCTTTCAGAACATGCAACGGCAAACACGTTCACCTAATCAAAACAGGTCCGTGGCAATTTTCTTACTTACCGTCATGACGCTCTATGCGAAGTGCATGTCTGTGATTCCTGTAAAGTAGAGCTTTGACACAAAATTATTAACCCTCGGGCTACCAAGGGGGGTGGTTGCCACCCCCTAGGTTTTTTTCATCTCAAACTTTTTCCGTATGGAATAAAATTTGACCTTTTAGGTAGCTGTAGGGAGTTCATTTTCACACGTTTTGAGGTAAAATGTGAGATGATATCTCACACCGTTCAAAAGTTATACCCAATATACCAGAGGCACCAGGGGGTGGATACCACTCCCCCCTAGATTTTCGACTATATCTTATCCGTCATTTAATATTAAGAGACACAAATTATACCATTCTATAGAGGGAATGTGGGGCTACATTTCTATGGTCACTGAGTTGACCTGAGGCAACCGGAAGTGCTCAAAATAAATAATAATACGCGTAACATGCGTGAAAAATGGCTGAATGGAAGGACTCCCCCTTAGTTTTTTGTCTGTAGCGTATTCAGTTGTCTTCCTGGAAGTGAAACAAAGATACCAATCTTTAGAGGGAATGAAGGGCTTCATTTGCATACCTACATCTTTGTCTTTTGAATACCGGAAGTGATCAAAATAAATAATAATACGCGTAATCTGTGTGAAAATGGCCGAATACAGCATTACAACGTAAACCGATATATATGTATGGATATATATGTATGGATGTACATTTATACTATATAAACATGTGTAGGGATGATTTTGTGTATCTTTTATACATAGATTAGTTTCAAAACACACATAATCTTATATTTGTTTATCCAAAAAGTACAAAATGTACGCAATAATATACAATATTGCTAATTAATGGGTTCAGTTGTTAAAAGTGATGTAATTTCGAGGTGCATTCACATAATGTACAACTAAATATACCATTCTGTGCAGAAATGAATGCTGAATCCATTGCTATATTACAAGTTATGATATATGAAACCAAACACGAAATCCAGGGGGCGGTGGTAACCACCCCCCTTGGTAGTCCGTGTTACAAAAAGCTTGGTAGCCCTAGGGTTAAGTTTATTATTTCTTGTTTTTAAACAATATTAAACACAATGAGGTTTAAAGGGATATTTGTTTATCATAATCTATTGATGAAAAGTGAGTTTAATTTCGACTTAAGGTGTAAACATTAACTCCATCTACTAAATATCCGACGACGATCAGTTGTTTCGTTTCATCGTCGTAACATAATCTCACTGGATCATGGATCTTTGTTTCTTCTGTTTCTTCTTTTGTTGGACAAAGAATTCGATTCCATTTAAGATCGGATTCCAAGAGAATCACTCTACCATTCTCATAATCATTACCTGTGTCAGCCACAAACACTCGATCGTCTGAATCGAGTGAGAGATATTGAGGTGCCTTCAGTTGTTGTGTTTCATTTGAAGGAATAAAACGACGGACGACCATCTGTCCATCTCTGGTCAATTCACATATGCCATACTTCTCTACCATCTCTCTCCCACTTGACCCACTCCCTCTCTTCTCCTCTTCCATCCACTTGTGAAGGATGATGAAATTCCCGATGGATGTTTCCACTGCATGAATTGGTTTCTTGATGTCTCTTGGTAACTCAATGTATCGAACAAGTTCTGCGTCTGATCCGTAGATCATCAGATCGGACGATGAATAACAGACCACCAACACCCGACCATCACTGGACATTGACAGAGTACGTGGCGGATAAACAGTGGTCAGCCATTTGATGATTTTGTGTTGGTCATCTGTTTCTCTTGTAGTCTTCCAGACGCATATCTCTTCATAGTCAGGGACGTAGAGACAATTTCCCTTGTCACTGGATCCAATGTCCCTGGGATATTTAATCTCTTTTACGTCGATTGTCTTCTGATGACGAAATGGAATTCGATCCTCAAAGACACGAATTACAGAAGAAGAAGATTTTGATCCACAGAGGACGTAGATTTCATTTCGAAGTTTAGTCACTCCACGCAAAGTTTCAATTCCTTCTCCTATCTTGATTCTCTGAGTAAAGTTGATGGAAATCGGACACACGACTAAGAGAAAAAAAATCATTAGGCCTGATTCGCAAATAATTGACTGTTAATAGTATCTTTCTCTTTTATTTATTGATATCTATATTATAATTGACTGCTAAAATTTAGTTTCTTTTCAATTATTGAATTATTTGTTTATGTACTATGTATTATTAATACTTTAATTTTAATTACTTAATTAGAATTAAATTGCATCTGGCAAATGTTTGGTCATTCTATGCCTCTCACGCACAATTAAAATAACACTACATCACTAATTAGTATTCACTCATTATCTTTTAGTGCTATTGGAATTAGTATTGAGTGCTGTTGGTTACGTAGATCATCGAATCTATTATTGTATAATTATTTCTTCATATTAATAATTATTTATTAATTTAACTGTCTCTTTCATTGTCTACTGAGTTCGTCTGCTGCTGGGTTTTACTGCTTCCATCTCTTGCCACCGATTTTTTAGCTTCTTACTATTCTCTTTATAATTAACTGATTTTATGCTCCTCATTATCAAAACCCTGACTTCATAGGCCTACTATCTCTTCCTATTGCCTGTTTTTACTGTTCATTAAGAAAACCTTGATTTCATGCTTTCCGTTTGACCTTCAAATCCCTCAGCACCAGTACACCTCCCTACCTTAAGTCACTACTAACTCCTTACATTCCTCCTTGTTGCCTACTGTACGATCACCAAGTACGGGTCTTTTAGTTCAGCCCCAATGCAGAACAGTTATTGCCTAGCGTGCATTCGATGCCTCTCGCCCATGGAATGGAATCAACTTCCGCTCTCTCAAATTCACTTACTTCCTTTAAAAAGGGGCTCAAAACTCACTATTTCTTTTTTGCTTTCAAGCACATGGATATCTAACTGCTTCTTCTACTGGCGGCTGAAGAAGTGGTACATCTCGCCAACTGAATTTCGGTGTGACCTTGCGCACGTTACAAATAGGCTATAGTTGCCTGCGTTCATCAAGTACAGGTCTTTTAGCTGATCCTCGATGCAGACAGTTACAGGCTCGCGTGCATTCCATGCCTCTGCCCCCACCGAATGGAATCGACTGCTCTCTTCGTAGCTCAAATTCACTTCCTTACTTCAAGAAGCGTCGAAATACTCACTATTTCTCCTTGACTTTCTAGCACTTGGATATCTTCTCCTGGCGGCTAACTATCCGCGCCTCAGATTTACATTTCGATATGGCCATGCGCGCGTTACAAATTTATTTATAATAATAATAATAAAACATGTGTCCAGACTCTTTCTCTATCTCTATTTTCATTGAGTTTCACTCTGCACATAATTTAACGACCTTTGCTTGTTAGCTGCAGCATAATTTATTGTTGATTTTTTTAAGCATCGTAGTCTTAGTCATTTCTTGAATCGAAGTCCGTTTAATTGAATATACGTTTTAATTTAAGTTATCTTTATGATGAATATGTTCATAAGAACTTGCCAATGGTTTTCTTGAACTGATTCCAATCGATGTTAATCACTTTTGAAATAGATGGTTGAATATTTTCAAATAATACATCACTCAGCTTATGCAATTCGAAAAGTTTCTGAATATGTTCAAGGGCTGCTTGTGAATGACACCAGATCCAAACGACCACAGTCTGTCTGTTAAGTTGAGAGTTTAGGATTTTGATGCCTTCCTTCCTCAGTTGACTGATGAGTTTATAAGTTTGATGTGATAATGGTTTAGTTCTGTTTCGAAGATCTTCTAGTTGCTGATGAAGTAGTTGTGTTTCCTTTGGCGTTGTACACATTGCACCACGTGTTTGCACTTTGATTTTTATTACCGCTAAAAGTAACAACACGTATTTCAAATGTCAACCTATTTACTCAGACGTAGTTTTAGATATATACAGTCTATTTTTTTTTAAAATATTCTTTAGGCCGTTGATATGTAGCCAAAACAAAGTTTAGTCTAATTTAAGCCAAACACGCAACTGAACATTTTCATAAACAGCAACTAAATGCTTTTAAAATAAAATAAATGAAATGTCATAGCTGCGCAGAAGTTTATAACGCGCCAATTTCTGAATTGACGTAAAAACGCAAAAACCTGGTTAGATCACCTTCGCCAATCGTTGTGATATAGATTAGAGAGCAGCAATGCCAGACGCATTGAAGTAAATGTTGTGCCAGTTTACTTCCTGAACACAAAAATATCTTTTTTGCTTTTGTAACCAAAATTCACAATGTTACGACATCTAGTAGCATAAAAAAGTTTTAAAAACTTCAAAAACAAGGTAATTTTTTTCAACTGGCACAATATCAGGTTTTGTTCAGAATTACATCCTGAACGCAAAAATATCTTTTTTTGCTTTTGGAACCAAAATTCACATTGTTACGACAACATCTAGTAGCATAAAAAAGTTTTAAAAAAACTTCAAAAACAAGGTAATTTTTTTCAACTGGCACAATATCAAGTTTTGTTCAGAATTACATCCTGAACACAAAAATATCTTTTTTTGCTTTTGGCACCAAATTCACAATGTTACGACAACATCTAGTAGTACAAAAAAGTTTAAAAAACTTTAAAAACAAAGTACTTTTTTTCAAATGGCACAATATCAGGTTTTGTTCAGAATTACTTTCTGAACACAAAAATATCTTTTTTTGGCTTTTGGCACTAAAATGCACACTGTTATGATAACATCTAGTAGCGTAAAAAGACTAAAAAACGCTCAAAACAAAGTACTTTTTCAAATGGCGCAAAATCAGGTTTTGTTCAGTATTACTTCCTGAACACAAAAATATCTTTTTTTTGTTTGTAGCTCCAGAATGCACAATGTTATGCTAACATATAGTAACGTAAAAACTATAAAAAAATTCCCCAAAGAAAGTACTTTTTTCAAATGGCACAATATCACGTTTTGTTCAGTATTACTTCCTGAACACAAAAATATCTTTTCTTTGCTTTTGGTACTAAAATCACAATGTTATGCTAGCATCTAATAACGTAAAAAAGTGAAAAAATTAAAAAAAATAATTTGTTTCCAACTTGCACAATATCAGATATTTTTAAATATAGCAATAGTGTTAAGCTTTTGAATTTACTAAAACAGGCGGCTACATTTCTCGGCATTAGTTGAGTTTTGCTGGAATTAAAAAATAACGTAAAATAGTGGAAAAAAACTCAAAAAATAATTTTGTCAACTGGCACAATATCAGGTTTTATTCAAAATTACTTCCTGAACACAAAAATATCTTTATTTTGTTTGTAGCACCAAAATGCACAATGTTACGCCAACATCTAATAGCGTAAAAATGTAAAAAAACTCCCCAAAATTTTATTTCTTTCAACTGGCACTATATAAGGTTTGTTCAGAATTTCTTCCTGAACACAAAAATATCTTTTTTTGCTTGTAGCACCTAATTGCACAATAATGATGATTTTGAACGCTAAGAGACCGGACTAGAGTAAATACTGTGCACTGTGTGTGCAAAATGCACACAATCTGAATAGTTTATTTAGATGTTTTAGACAAACAGCTGACAGTTTGAGGATGGTGACAATTTGAGTGGAAAATCCAAGTTAGCAAAGGAACTTGATGCTATTCCACAAAACATATTGGTGCAGTACGAGCAGTTTCAAGTTTAGCTTACCGGTATCTAGTTAACCCGTTTTGGACCAAAACTTTATTAAGAAATTTTTTTATGATCTGTGATAATTATTGGGGCCTTGATGGCAATGTTTGAACGTATGTATTATGTTTTTTGACTATTCTCAAATAACATATGCAAATTTGCATATGTTCGTTTTACGAACATTGGGCCAATAGGCTACTAACAACATGTGAAATATTGAACATGCATGAAATTACATTGTAACACAATAACGTAATAAAAATGGATAATTGGTGTTAAAACCGTCTTGGATGCGCTTCTTGACAACACTGGAAACAGTTGGACTCACACCGATATGGTCTGATGCTATGAACACTGGCTTGTTGTATTTCCACAATGCCACCACGACACTTCCATTGACCTGATATTCGATTGCTCCTCGCTGCTATCTTCATCGTACTGGATTTCATGAGAGGGCAGTCTCACAAGCAGTTCCCCGTATTGTCCCAGTGGCAGCAAAAACTGTATCCTTCAGTGTTGTGAGGTGTACCAATTAAAGTGAAGAAGTTGTCGAAAGTAAGAGTGTGACACTGGGGATGTTCAACTGTCGTCAGAAGCTGCCAGACAGCTTGACTACCGAGGCTGTCATCCTCACCACGTGTTGAATCATGTGTATTGATTGGTACTCCACAGCCATCAATTTAGTGACCTTTATTGTTTATTACATACACACGCACACACACACACACACACACACACACACACACGCACACGCACACGCACACGCACACACACATATGATTTGGGTGATATATGTAGCTCAATATATGCCTATGTAAATGAACGTTGACTAGACTTGACGCCATCAGTAGCGTATTGGACCAATGTTCGTAAAACGAACATGACCCAGATACGAAAATTTTGCGACTCCATTTATTACAATAAAATTACGCAAATGGCATGTGCTTTGTGCTAAATCTGTGTACTTGTCAAATACCCATCAGCTCGTGCGATATCACGCACCGAACCAAAATTACAAATTTTCAAACAAAAGACGGTGAACATACTGGAGTTGAGGTATTTAGCATAAGACAAAAACAGTTCAAAACTTTCAAAACAAAATTTTTTGCGATTTATCCGACAAATCAAACCTTTCGCTTACATAAGAGCACATGAACAGAAAACTAGAGTGATGACCTCAACCAATTTGATGTCATCAAACAATGTGTTCGTAAAACGAACATTGGTCCAAAACGGTTTAATGCTGAAATTATCCAAATAGAGACACGCTACATGTAAACACAATTTTTTAGTCGACACATATTATTTTGGCTTCAACCTCCACTAAGGCTTATCGTTTGAAAATTTTACTTTCTTCATAGTGGTCGTAACAACGTTTCAGAATGGTTCTATATAGCGAACCTTTCTAATTTCATTTTCCCCTTAAAGTACCCTATTATGACCTTTTACGTGAAGATTTCCTCACATTTTCACCACTTGTACTGAAGTTGTGATTATATAGCCTATCAAACAATGGCCATATTATATTAAACGCTAGGTCACAATTACTCGTAGAAATTAGTTAAGGTCTCGGAATAATCTGTATGTAATTCGAATATTAATGCTTGGCTTATCTGCAATCATCATTATTATGAGGCTAATGTTCATTAACACTTATGTAAAGTTTGTTCTTTAAACCTCCTCCGTTTTCTATTATCCTTGCAACTGTCTTCTGATTGGTTTGTCGAAGACATTTGACGAAATTTGAAAACCTTGTTTCGTCGAAAGGTTCGACGACGAACAAAAGCTCGGCGTTCTTATCTTGTGTATAATGGAGTCGTTGAAATAAGTGACTTTGTTCTTCTGTTATGCATTTGAGAGACAACAGTGAAGCAATTAACTTGTCATTTGGTTGAATATTTTCTAAGAGGTAATTTCTGTTGTTTCTAATTATTGCAGAACGTTTCTTGGTTTTTCCATAGAAATCTATAAAGACACAAACTATTACTACTTTTGAAGAGCCATCACAACATATCATCATCATCATCATCATCATCATCATCATCATCATCATCATCATCATCATCATCATCATCATCATCATCATCATCATCATCATCATCATCAACGAAACACTTTTGTCTGAAGTAATTAGACACCTCTACTGTCTTTGGAGTAGAAAGAAGTGATGAAGTTGATTCATTTCCAAAAAACAACATTCAAGCCAAGATGTCTGATTCGTCTAAATGCAAATACCTCATCCATTTTTCACGTACTGTGACTCATAAAACACGAATTTAGAGTATATACCCGGACATTTATATTGCGACTATCTTTCGCTATTTCATTCCGCAATAGTCCTACATCAATGGTTGCTAGAAAGTGAAACGGAGAGGCACAATATTGCTGGGTATAATTCTGGAATATTAGATTGACTAGAACAAAGGAAACCTGCATATTTAAGGGTTGCATACTACTTGTCCTCCTGTATGGGACACAGACCTGAACGTGTACTAAGGACCTGGAGACTAAGCTCGATTCCTGCCAGCGGTGATGTCTCAGGAAGATACTACGCATTCCTATTATAGACTACTTCACATGTTACCATTGCGGAAATATACTGCCACAGGATGCACATTCCAGTGTCGGAGATGATTCAAGAAAGGCTCCGGCTATTTGGATACACATGGCGCGATGTGAAGTTGATAAGACCATTCCAAGACTGCGAGCAAAGATTTTCGGCCCTCCGAAATGTTGGAAGAGAACCGTAGAACGATCACGCTACACGTGACACGGCATAACACTTAAATCACTTTACCTATTATATCCCATCGTTTGCCTCGCATGAGGTTGTGAAGTGATAAGCCAAATGTGAAAGATTAGCTCCAAATAAATAAATATTCTTTTATTCCCGAGGGTGTTAAAATTACATTTTTGAATTTCAAATCTTAACAATAGCTATCCAAGTATTTCAAAAATTGATGCGTTATAAGCTTTTTACTGTTTTTTTTCGATCAGGTGACAGATAAACTGTGACAGTTATTCAGTTTAAACAGGCCCGAATTTCAATAGCCCAGCTATGCAGCTGCATAACTCAGGCTTTCCACTGCCACAGTAAAGTCTAACCTCCTCCAGAATCCCTACCCTGATCTATCCTACTTCAAACTCGGATTATGGCGGCCTGCGTCTAAACGAACGCGGAACTGCCTTCCTCCTCTGTTCTCTCCTACCATCTGTCCGTTGATGGATGGCGGCCAGACAGCGCCCATTTGAGTGACAGTGGACTGCAGGAGCTGATTGATAAGGCTACAAAAATGTCTTGTATTATAATGGGCGACTTTAATTATCATATAGACTGGAACAAAAGAGAAGGAAAGAACAAACGGATGAACTATTCTTAGAATGCATGGATGAACATTTCCTCCCGCAACACGTGACAGAGCCAACAAGAGGGAATAACACACTAGATCTTGTTATCTCAACAGAAGAGAATCTGGTAGAAGAAGTCACAGTCGGAGAAGAGTTTGGCACCAGTGATCACCAGATCATCAGATTCAGAGTCAACGGGGAGTACGGAAAAGAAATTCAGGCATACCAGAAGCGGTATAATTATTTCAAAGCAGACTACGACAAAGTCAGAAGCAAAATTCGAGAGAAGGGATTAGCAAGGAGATTGGCAAACTTGAACCTAAATGAGCGCTGAAAGCAATTTGTATCTTGCATGAAAGAGGTCATTGAAGAAACAGTACCAGTTATGAAGAGAACCAACAAGAAGCGTCCCTGGGTTAATAAGGAGGTTCAGAAAGCAAGAAGAACTAAAAACAAAGCATGGAGGAGGATGCAGCAAATGAGACAGCTAAATCTGGGTGAATTAGACGATTACACAGAGGAACTTGGAACAAGCAAGGGATAAGTACATCAGAAAGAGGAATTCAGCAAAAGCAATAAACAGAAAAGCGATAAAGGAATATGAAGAGAAGCTGAGTGAAAACATAAAAAGAGACAACAAAAGTTTCTATAGTTACATGAAAAGTAAACAAAAAAGGAAAGACAAGGTGGGACCATTAAAGAACGGCCTGGGCAAGATTGTAACTGAAGATGAAGAAACTGCCGAGATGCTAAATAATTACTTTGGGTCAGTGCTCACGAAGGAAGACACGAAAAGTAAAACAAAAAAACAAAAAAGTAAACAACGAGGAAGAAGCGATAATACTGAGGGAGGACTTGGAAAGATTATACAAATGGTCTGAAAATTGGAATATGCTCTTCAACATAGACAAATGTGCAGTTATGCATGTGGGAAGTAAGAACAGAGGTTTTGAGTATGAAATGGGAGACAGGAAATTAAGAACAACGGAAGAGGAGAAAGATCTGGGTGTCATAATTCAACAAAGCGTAAAGCCATCAAGACAATGCCGAGAAGCAGCGACCAAAGCAAACAAGGTACTGGGACAGATCAAAAGAACGGTAATCAGCAGAGACAAAAACATCTTTTTGAGCCTGTACAAAACTCTGGTCAGGCCCCACTTGGAGTATTGTGTTCAAGTATGGAGTCCGTACACAAAAAAGGTTAAGGAGGTGCTGGAAAAGGTGCAACGGAGAGCAACTAAGATGATCAGAGGATTTGGAAAAATGACATATGAAGAGAGATTAGTGAATTGCGGATTAACAACACTGGAAAAAAGAAGATGCAGAGGAGATCTCATTGAGACATACAAGCTGATGACAAACAAAGAACAAATACCATGCGAAAGATTTTTCCAGCTGGCTGACAGAAGCAGATTACGAGGACATCGATTTAAGATTTTCAGGAAGTCCGAAGGCACCACCAAGCAACGATTCTTCAGCAGCAGAGTAGTGACTGCCTGGAATGAGCTTACCGATGAGACTGTTTCAGTGGAGACACTCGACAGCTTCAAGGCCAGACTCGGACAGATGGGATATTAGAGATCATGTAAATTTTAGTGGTGGTTCTCACACAGATGCTAGTCTTCTGAACCACCGTAAACCTCGTTATTATTATTATTATTATTATTATTATTATTATTATTATTATTATTATTATTATTATTATTATTATTATTATTATTTCACCATCGGCGCCAGTTTCGTCTCCGACAACATCGGCGTCCTCTAGCTCCAGGTTCGAGGTATTCTTACCGTCGAAAAGGTTTTGTTACAATCACTTGACACTACTATTAGCCTTTTTACAAGATTTTACATTTGAAATTAATCAATTATTAAAATTATCGCTTATTTACTGATTTATACTTATGACATTTCGTCGGCGACATTTTGTCAGGTGACATTTTGTCGTTATGACATTTTGTCAGGCCACCAACGGTGACATTGTAACCCTAAAACTTCACGTCGGTACGGGTAAAACCGGGTATACCCTACCAGTACCCGACCCGACCCGAGAAACGCGTACCCGACCCGTACCCGACCCGCGGGTACGGGTCGGGTACGGGTTAACCCGCGGGTACGGGTATACTCGCAGGCCCCTACATTCGATACAGTGACCACGATATCCTGCAGTTTTTGCGACACGGCTTTCCACCTTTTTACACGAAGGTTAATAATAATAATAATAATAATAATAATAATAATAATAATAATAATAATAATAATAATAATAATAATAATAATAATAATAATAATAATAATAATAATAATAATAATAATAATAATAATAATATAATAATAATAATAATAATAATAATAATAATAATACACACACATAATAATAATAATAATAATAATAATAATAATAATAATAATAATAATAATAATAATAATAATAATAATAATAATAATAATAATAATAATAATAATAATAATAATAATAATAATATATAATAATAATACAATAATAATAATAATAATAATAATAATATATATATATAACAATAATACATAATAATAATAATAATAATATTAATAATAATAATAATAATAATAATAATAATAATAATAATAATAATAATATTTACATATACATATAATAATAATAATAATAATAACAATAATAATAATAATAATAATAATAATAATAATAATAATAATAATAATAATAGTTAGTAGGGCCTTTCCAGACAATTTTCTACAATAAAAAAAAAAAATAATAATAATAATAATAATAATAATAATAATAATAATAATAATAATAATAATAATAATATAATAATAATAATCAGCAGCGGCAGGAGGAGCGGCGGAAATAGCCGCGACTAGAAAGCAATCCAAATACGCTGAGCTTCAGACGAGATACTGTTTTACCCCTATCGCGATAGAAACGATGGGGCCTATGGACCACGAAGGCCTGGCCTTCATCTTGGAACTCGGCCGACGATTGACAAGAACAACGGAAGATCTTCAAGAAACTTTCTTCCTGTTCCAAAAGATTTCAGTTACAATCCAGCGGTTTAACGCTATCGCGTGCCTGGGTTCGATGAGGCCCTAGAACCATGATTTAAGAACCATGATTTTAAGAACTCTGATTATAATAATAATAATAATAATAATAATAATAATAATAATAATAATAATAATAATAATAATAATAATAATAATAATAATAATAATAGTAATAATAATAATAATAATAATAATAATAATCCTGTCCTCCGATTTCCACTTTTTCTCGTCCCAGACGGCAGGGATGGGCAAATTACACAGTAAAATGTAATTGAATTACAAATTACAAATTACTTTGGAAAATGTAATTGAATTACAAATTACAAATTACTTTAGAAATTTGTTCGAAATTACAAATTGCAAATTACGTAATTTCAATAACATCAAATTTTACAAATTACATGCATATTTGGGATCAGGAAATTCAGTCAGGAAACACATGCTTTATTTGCACTGTTATTTGAATTACACTGTTTGAAACAGTTTATTTAATTTTCTCTAAGAAGTAACAACTGTTCGAACAACTTGTCCGATAATCGGCATAATGTATGTAGGAAGTGCAGAATTAAATTGTATAAAATAACATCTTAACAGTTACGTAGCTAATAGCTATGAAGATTCATTAGTTAGGCCTACATGGGAGTAACTTGTCACTGGATCGATGCATGCACATTTGAGCGACGCTCAGTTGCCTTAGCATGCAGACGTTTTAATGGATCACACACGTATGATGGAGTAGCGCAACTCATCTATATAATACATTATGAGCTCGTACTGACACATGACAATATTTTATACCATTGCTGACATTGGCTCCAATTTTGTGAAAGCATTCAAAGAGTTCAGTGTTGCTATTGTTCTCCACTCTTCATTAGTACCTCACTTTGTTTACTTTCTTTAGCTCCCTATCTTACCCTATTTCGGTGTCTGGATGGACCCCTCCTTCCATCCTTCTTTTGCCTTTAGTTTGTAGTAATTGATCAGCATGTTGCTGACAATAGCTCCTGTTGTGTGTGTCCATTTTGCTCATCTTGCGTATCACCAGAGTATACTACCTCAGACGGTGCGGATACTACTTTACCTTGCACTAAGAACTCTTCTAATGAACTACTGTTTACTAATGGTCTAATCAAACCTAGCAGATTCGAATTATTAAAGGGTGAAACCAAGCACAAACCCCTGATCAATAATAAAGAACTGGACCCTGATAGCAATTATTATAGCAATTACCATACTGAAATTGTAAATGACTCTAAATACTATAGCCCGACCCAGGTTGCTCATAAATTTGCTAATAGCCCCCCCTCCTTTTCAATTTTACATTTAAATTGCAGAAGCATTGCCTCAAAAATTAGTGAAATTCAACTCCTACTGCACCAACTACCGGTTAATATCTTAGCGGTCACTGAAACCTGGCTTACTGATGCTGCTGCTGAAACCATCTACATTCCAGGATATAAATTCATTCATAAAAGCCGTGGCGATACTAGAGGAGGTGGAATTGGCTTTTTTGTACAAGATAATATTGAGTTTAACAAAATTGACCTACTACCCCTTAGCTCCTCATCTTATGAAAGTATGTTCATTAACATCTCATGCAGTAAAGGCGCTGACATGCTTATTGGCGTAATTTACAGGCCACCAGGTACTAAACTAGAAATATTCAACGCTGAAATTGAAACACTATTAATCACTCTAAACACCAAAAAATATGCCAATAAAAAAGCATTTCTAACTGGCGACTTCAACATTGATATTTTAGCCTCCCAAGCTCATTTACCTACCGGGGCCTTTATTGACTGTATGCTCATGCACCACTTCTTACCTCTTATCCTGCAACCTACAAGAATTACTGACTCTTCCGCCACACTGATAGACAACATATTCACCAACTCCCATGACGGAATACTTGAATCTGCTATACTTACAGCTGACATATCTGACCACCTTCCAGTCATAACTTGGATTAATACCACTCCAACGAACTTTAATAACCTAAGGAACTTGAAAATGACCCGCACATTCTCGAATGATAATATTACATACTTCAGAAGCTTATTAGATAATACTGATTGGAATCCAGTACTCGACCTCTGTGCACGCAACGAACCCGACCTATCCTACAAGGCTTTTGTTGATACCTTCAAAGCTGCTTACAATATGGCATTTCCATTACGTCCTGAAAAACTATCTAAAAAAAACACTATGCAACAGCCCTGGATGACGCCAGCTTTACTCAAATCCACTAAAACTAAGCAAAAATTATACAAGAAGTTTATTAAGAATCCTACCATAGAAAATAAAACCATTTTTACTAACTATCGTAATAAATATAAATTAATTAGAATTAAAACGGAACAAACCTATTATGCTAGCGAATTCACAAAATATAATAATGACATTAAGAAAACCTGGCAAATTATTAGAAAACTAGTCAAAACTAATAACAGAGACACTTGGATAAAGGAAATAAAACTTGAGGATGAACTAGTAAATGATCCTGAAACCATGGCTGCCAAATTCAATGAATATTTCACTGGTCTTGCACAAGTCCTATCTGATAAAATCTCCCCCTCTGAGAAACACTTTCGAGCCTTCATGCCTCCCTCCTCTGTCAGCTCTTTTGTCCTCTTACCTACTAATCCGCTTGAACTAATCAACATAAGTAAAACTCTTAAATCTACTCACAGCTCAGGCTGTGATGACATCGATCCCTATATAACGTCTCAAGTCATGGACCTCCTGGTTGCTCCATTTGCTGAAGTTATAAACTGCTCATTGAGTGAAGGAATGGTACCGTTAGAAATTAAGATGGCCAGAGTTCTACCAATCTATAAACAAGGAAATAAATCCGAAATAGCCAATTACCGACCAATCTCTATACTACCTTTTTTCTCAAAATTTTATGAAAAAGTACTGTATGACCGCCTATTCTCCTACATTAAGCAAAAGAATATCCTGTACCCCCTTCAGCACGGCTTCCAACCAGCGCACTCAACATCTATGTCCCTAATTGACATCCAAGATAAAATTTCTGCTGCTATTGATAACAACGAATACTCCCTAGGTATCTTTTTAGACCTAGCAAAGGCCTTTGACACTGTCGATCATAAGATTCTCTTGACTAAACTTGAACACTATGGAATTAGGAGTACTGCCTTAAACTGGTTTAAAAGCTACTTGTCTACTCGCCAACAGCAAGTTTCTTGTAATCACGTTCTATCCAACTTTTTACCCATTAACTATGGGGTGCCCCAGGGTTCTATCCTTGGTCCCCTTCTTTTTTTAATATACATAAATGACCTACCCAACTCATCCACTCTTTTACACTACATTCTTTTCGCAGATGATACGAATGTTTTCCTGTCTCATGCCTCTTATGACCGCTTAATCGAAATTGCCAGCCAAGAATTAAAGGCAGCAACCGACTGGTTTAAGGCTAATAAATTATCGCTTAATCTCACTAAAACCAACTTTATAGTATTCAGATCTAATAAAAAGCAAATACCACCCAGCACGAATCACATTACTATAGATGGAGTAAATATCCCCCAAGTAAACTCATCTAAATTCCTCGGTGTCCATATGGATCAACACCTAAAATGGAACACACATATTGATGAAATTAATAAAAAAATAACTAAGAGTATTGGCATCCTTAACCGGATATCTTACTTGCTACCATCTCAGATACTGATCAACCTATACTACACACTCATCTATCCATATTTCACCTATTGTAATCTTATCTGGACCTCCACTTATTCCACTCACTTAAACAAATTAAAAATAGCACAAAAAAGCACTACGAATTATAACCAAATCTCCTGTAAACTCTCACACTCAACCTCTATTTCATGAACTTAAACTCCTAAGTATTACACAAATAAGGTTCACTCAGACCTGTGAATTTATGTATAAGTACCACAATAAACTCTTACCACCTGCATTCATCGACTACTTCCCCCCCATCCAATCTACCACCCTTACAAGAAGCAAACATGATTATAAACTAATACTCTTAAGAACTAACACCCGCAAATTATCTATTAAGTATCAAGGCCCTCTACTATGGAATAACCTACCTCCTAGTATCCGTACCTGCACCACCCTTCCATGGTTTAAGCGTCTGTTACGAGCACACACACTGGAGCTTGTATTATAGTCTTTAGTTTTTAGTTAAGTCCTTATTCACTATTGTAAACCTTTTTCACTTTTTCTTTACCGCCTCTAACACACAAGTCAGTGTTCCCCTTATTTCTGTTTATCAATAACCTCCGTCATCTTTCAATTATTTTACTGTACTATCTTAGGCCCCCTCTTAGCGGGACTCGTCCCTTTGGGGTGCCTATTTGCTCCCACTCCACTCTACTCGTGCTAGCTCTTTGTAACTTATCTTGACTTGTGTTTAACTGGTTTTACTTTTCGTTGATCATTTTACTTATTCATTTCTCATACATGTTGTACCTTTTAACTATGTTAGAGCTGTGTTTAATCATTATGTTTGTTATGTTGTCTCTTATTGTTGGGAACAATAAATTGAATTGAATTGAATTGAATTGAATTCCAGAGATACTATACTAGATTTCCAGAGATACTATACTAGATTTCAACTGTTCGAACAACTTGTCCGATAATCGGCATAATGTATGTAGGAAGTGCAGAATTAAATTGTATAAAATAACATCTTAACAGTTACGTAGCTAATAGCTATGAAGATTCATTAGTTAGGCCTACATGGGAGTAACTTGTCACTGGATCGATGCATGCACATTTGAGCGACGCTCAGTTGCCTTAGCATGCAGACGTTTTAATGGATCACACACGTATGATGGAGTAGCGCAACTCATCTATATAATACATTATGAGCTCGTACTGACACATGACAATATTTTATACCATTGCTGACATTGGCTCCAATTTTGTGAAAGCATTCAAAGAGTTCAGTGTTGCTATTGTTCATTCCAGAGATACTATAGTGATAGTGATCAAGATAGGGAAAAGATGATTTCAAAACTGCACTGGTTGTGGAGTCTCTAGTTTTCTTTTCAAAAGTGATTTGAGGTTACAGATGTAATTTGAAATTACAAATTACATGAAAAAAATGTAATTCAATTACAAATTACAAATTACATTGCTCCAGAGCAACAAATTACAAATTACCAATTACAATTGTAATTCAAATTACGTAATTTTAATTACATCAATTAAATTACTGCCCATTCTTGCCAGACGGTATCCGCAATAATTATAATTGTAATCTGATTTTTATAAAGAGCTACTTCAAGAAAGAACTCATCAGTGTCGCTCCGGATAAGTGAAATTGCTTTCTAATAATACGGACTTCAGGCGCTTGCAACACTGTGGAAGGGACAAACTGAGGAGCTTGAGACGCATCACTCGAGATATGCAGGTCTTCGACCTCCATCTGCTGGTCGCCTAGTAAACAGAACAGTTTTTTTTTTCAACTCGCAGTGAAAAGCCTGTCCTTCTCGGGAGATTTCAGGATGCCTAGTTGTCTTCTCTCTTCGAGGATAACTGAACCGTTAAGGCATCGTGTACCACGGATATCATCCCCATCGTGTTTTTGGTGATCTTCGATGCAACTTTGTTCACTGTGTCAACCATTAACTCTTGATGGCATGCATTCGGTACGACTTTCACTGCATCTAGTTGTATGAGCAACGCTTCCGCAATAACGATTGTTTTGTTTTAATGACTTTAATATCTGTTAGCCAATTGAAGGCGGCACTTTTTTATGAGGTACTAAAAATACAGTGTAAATTGTCTGGATGCTTAGCTATTTTGAATGACGATAATGTCACTCTGAAGTCTTCAGAAAATAATTATTAGGCCTATAATATTTAATCAAAGACGCAAACTAACACTGCTTTTGAATGGAATAACAGCTTTATTACAAGCCAAGTTGTCTGACTCGTCTAAATGTATATAACCTTTTTCACGTATTGTGACTCATCAGTTGCGGATTTAGAGTGTGTACCAGAACATTTATTATATTGCGCTTGATGGAACAATCTTTTGCTGTTTCATTACATAATACATTTGGCATTCTAATCAGTGGTTCCTACTTGTCCTCCTGTATGGTACAGAGACCTGAACGCGTATTAAGGATCTGGAGACGAAGCTCGATGCCTGCCAGCCGTGATATTTTCAGGAAGATACTACACATTTATTGAGCACATGTCACCAATGCGGAAATATACCGCCACAGGATGCACATTTCAGTGTCGGAATGATTGAAGAAAGGAGGCAATGTGAGGTTGATCAAGACCATTCCGGAGCTTTGCGAGCAAAGATTATCGGCCCTCCGAAATGTTGGAAGTGAACTGTAGGACTCCCTCGCTACACGTGGACAAGGTATAACACTTAAATCACCTTATCTATATCCCCTCGTTTGCCTCGCACGAGGATGTAAAGTCCTAAGAGAAATGTGAAGGGTTAGCTCCAAATAAGTAAATATTCGTATACTCAGAGGCTGTTAAAATTACATTTTTGAATATCAAATCTTATCAATCACTATCCAAGTATTTAAAATATTGATGCGCAATGTAAGCTTTTTATTTTTGTTTCGATTAGTTGACAACCAATGATGAATTGTTGCAGTTATTTTAGTTTTAACATGCCCCAACTGCTCAATAGCCAAGCTATACAGCTGCATAACTCGGGCTTTTCACTGCCACACTAAAGTCTCAACTCCTCCAGAATTCTTATCCAAATCCATCCTGTCCTCCGCTTTCCAATCTTTCTCGTCCTTTATTTTAATTGTAATCTGATTTTATAAAGAGCTACTTCAAGTGTCGCTTCAGATCAGTGAAATTGCTGTCAAATACTACGGGCTTCAGGCGTTTGCGAAACTGTAGAAGCGACAAACTGAGGAGCTCGAAACGCAGCTTTCGGGAAATGCAGCTGTTCTACCTGCACTTCTGGTCGCCTGGTAAACGGAACGGCTTTTGTTTCTCAACTGTCAGTGAAACTGCCTGTCCTTCTCGGAAGATTTCAGGATGCCCAGTTGTCTTATATCTACGAGGATAACTCTTCTTTAAGTTCTCTGCCCTTCGGCAGGTTCCAGCCTCCAATGACGCCACTCCCCTCCGTGCTGTGCCCCCTCCCCCAACTCGCTGCATCCGTCGGCCATCCACCCCAGCATCACCCTCCCCGGCCCCCTCTCCCTTCCCTCCACTCTCCCCTCCATGACCCCCAGAAGGGAGTCCCCCAACACGTGCCCCACCCAGCTCCTCCGTCCCTCCCCCACTGCTGCCACCAGCGATCGCTCCCCATCAACAACCTGTAGCACCTCGTCATTGCAAGCGTTTCTTGGGAAATTAGAGAGGTGGTTTCCCGTTGCCTTCCTCTCGGTGTTTTAGCGAGACACCATCTCCGAGCGTCGATGTCCTTCATCGTCCGTCCTTCCGACTCCTTGTCTCTGGGCTCGCATATACCGGCGAGGGCTCGGTCGTCCACCACGCACTTTGTTTCCAACAGGGGTACCACGTGAAGGTGGCGTGGTGGACATTTGGGTGGCAGAGGCTTTTAGAGACGCTTACCACCCCATTTCACGAGGATAACTAGACGGATATAATTCCCATCGTCGTTTTGGTGATCTTTGTTCACTGTGCCAACCATTAACCCTTTCCACTCGACTGTCCCACCTGGTGGGACATTTTGATTTTCTCATTCCGATCGAATGTCCCACCTGGTGGGACATATGACTAGCGTCCAAGTTTGACGATCGTATGGGTAACCTAGTGAGACATAACGTTATAAAAGATAGCTGACTAAAAAAAAAATTCAGATCTGGAGAGAACGATACCAATATTTAATCCGAGTGGAAAGGGTTAACTCTTCTTCGGTAGAGCATTTCCTGCTTGTGAGGTCAGGCAAGTGGTCACTCTTCCAGTTGTATGAGCAACGATAGTTTCCAACGAATTTCAGGATGCAATTTTACGAGGTTCTTAAAATGCACTGTGTCAGTTGTCTGGACTACTAGCTAAGGATATGTGTGACTATAATGATACCCCGAAGTTTTCATATTTTATCAGAATATTTAATCAAAGTAATCGCTTGTGGTCGAGGTAAGTAAGTTTGACTGTAATGCTATTTAAGACATATTACCTTTCAGGTGACGCCAGATTGTCTTCTTGAATCGTTGTCTGGTAATTCTTCGATTGAAGCAAACGTCGACTGATATTAGAGACTTGATAACTTCTTCGTCTCTCCGTATTGTTAATAAATTTAATATCCAATGCAGATAGGACTTTTGTAAGATAATGTCCAACATCTCCAATGGAAGAGCATACAGCTGAAATGCAAACAGATGCAGATTAAATCTGGAAGACTGTGTTGGATATTATGATTATTTTATCCAGAATGCTTTCAAGATACCAAATAAGTAAATTAGCATAACATGGATTTCAAGCGGTTCAGAATGTACTGAGTAATTTCTCCTCTAAATTAAATATCTGTCGGTTTCGTGCATTATTTATATCAATGGCCTTTTCATTTTTTTTATTGTGCTAACGGAAAGTTATAAGCTCGCCTATATTCATGCTCTCATCTCAGGTGTAATCTCACAATGTTTATACTCTGCTTATTCTTTATGATTTTTTACGACACACTAACGTTTTCCTCCGATCTTTGTAACCTCGTATTATATATGGCAAATCGTCCCATCCACAATCGGCAGTTATACTGTTATGTGATCATTGTTTGAGTGATTCATGCAACCAGAATGTTTCCCTGCTTCAGGATATTCTCCTTATGGTCCTGCACTCGTGTCCATGCTCACGGGTTATTGGCTAGCTTGTGCAGAGTATACTGTAAGCCTACGAGCCCACATGACACAACTGAAAATGATTTTTATTGCTAATCATTTTATTGACTAGATCGTTAACATTACGACATGCAAAATATAACGATACAAGTGAATTATATGATGGTTAGGTGATTTGACAATAAAAAAATGAATTACATGTACAAGGATTTACTCTTAGCAGCAAATTTTGACAAACATAAAAATAAAATCCTTAAAAATGTAAAAGAAAAATAATTAAAAAAAATAAAATACAAAGGTAGGCTAGCTAAATATATAGGCCTAGTCGCATGAAACAACGATGGAAAGCAAAAACATTAGAAAAATGAAGCAAAATGGGAATATGCTAGCTTGAAAACTGAAGGCATCACGGAGGCCTTTGCTTATCAAGGAGATATTCACTCAAAAAGTCTAACCTCGATTCTAATCTTTGACAAAACAACCGACCTATCTCCAATCTATCCTTATCCAAGACATTTGAATGTCACGTTTCCCCCCAGCTCATCCCTATTAAACTCCGGTACTGATCGTACTCTGTCAGTGCCAGTCCCAAGCCTAGAGAAAGGAGGAGGGCGACGCTAATGATATTTGTTATCACACAGTGTTGTTAAACTGAAACTACTACTACTAGCTCCTCCCTATCTTAAACATTCTGATCGCCTGGCACCAAATCAGAATGGCTTTAGGCCCCATCATTCGGCGGAAGCTGCTCTTCACTCTCCCCTCTCTGAAATATATTCTGCTTTTGACAGGTCTGAACTCACCCTTCTGGTTCTTAATGATGTTAGGCCTACCGCAACTTCTGATATGGTTGACCACAATAGTCTTCTTCAGCGTCTTGAGACTTCTTATTGGTACCAGGGCCTTCCTCTTTGTTGGATTCGATCATATTTGTCTGAGCGAACCCACATGGGTATCTCTGGCGATTTTAGAACTAAATGGATCCGCATTGGACTGGGTTTCCTTAAGAATCTGTCCTGGGTCACTTGCTCTTATTTCTATACACGGCTGACATTCCCTCACTTTCCCACTCTTCGAATCTGCTGGTCATCTCTTTGAAGATGAAGTACATGGGTCTCCTTCATCCCAGCTGCACTTAATTGATCGTTCTCAAGCACTCTCTAATTCTCTCCACTCCTGGATGATGACTTCAAACCGGTTCTCCTTAATGCCTCTAAAACCCAGTTCATTTGGTTTGGCACCTCCAAACAGCTTCTGAAGATTGATTTTGTTCTGCTCCGATTCAGGGTCCGCGCTGTAGTCGGGAGCGCCTCTGAGTAGAAATCTTGAAGGGGCGTTATAAGAAGTGCTCATACATACATGCATACATACATACATACATACATACATTTCTATCTTCATGTTTGAACAGCTGCACTGGCTTCCTTTTTCTCCACGTATTAAATTCAAAATCCTCGTATTGATTTTCAAAGCACAACGGGGTCTCTAAATATCTAGCTGGTGTATCACTTCGACCTCTTTCAGCCTCCTCGCATCGTGTACTTCGCTCTTCAAACAGACTTGATCTTCTAGTTCATTATGCTAGAACAGCTAAGCCTCAGTCCCGGTCCTTTATATCAATTGTTCCCTCTCTTTGGAATTCGCTGTCTCCATCTACTCGACCGCAAATTGTAGCAAGTAACTGCTTTTCCTCTTTTGCTTTTTCAAAACCTATTTTTTGTCTCGAGACCTTGCGCACTGGCAGCGCCTCTGAACGGTTCACCCAAATAAAGGCGCTTTATACCTGTTTGAAATACAATGCACTACAATACAAAAAGAGGCATCTAAAATTAGCCCTCAAGTAAAAATCGATAAAGAAGTGCCTGGATGGGTTGTGTATCTAAGTGGCTGCCTATTATAATAATGATCCATTTACTTCAAATACTGAAATATAGATGTATGTTTTGCAATGTATAGCTTAAATAATTAATGTAATCCTTAGGGCCATGATGGAACTGTGATCTAAAAAATTACATTAGTTGACACCGACTTTGGTAGGCTACTCTGACGTCGAATCAATGGTAAATTTCTGTGACATTTTCTGCCTCTCCCATTAATTGCGGGTCCTGT